>JABUQX010049000.1:25000-30000 GCA_015478945.1 Trachelipus rathkii | reverse complement strand
CAGTAGCTAACGTTTAATCCTGTATTCCGACTGTATGTAAAATGTTATACATAATATATTATCATGTGTTGCAGATACGCACATATAAAACTATGTGTGAAACTTAGTGAATTATGTATTTCTTTGTTAATATTTCGATATGTCATTATGTAAAACAAATTGTATTAATATTTCATTTCAAATTGTACTAGTGAAGCAAATTAGTAAAATGAGTATTAAATTGTAAAGTGAAACTGAGAATATATTTTGTCTCTTATGCTGTAAAAGCATTTGCACATAAATTTAACGTTTCTTCAATCCTAACATCAGTTGTCGACTATTTTTTCAAATCTTAACCAATTGTTTTTATTTTTTTTATTGTTGCTGTTGTTTTCGAGGCACTATAGCTCCAATCCCCCTCGTTTCAGAATAGGGATCGATTACCCCCTTCATAGGGGAAAGGATCCGTAAGTTATCACCTTCTTATTTCGCTTATTATTTCCCCCCCCCCTTAGAGGTTATTCTCGACCTCAGTGCTCAGTAACTTTACTACTAATAATAATAATTCTTTTATCGTTAAATGTTGAAGGAAGAATTCAATTTTCCATTTCACTCAAGTTTCCTCTTCAAATTTTTCCTTGTGATCTGAACTACATTTTTAGCAGCGTGTTTCTTCCCTTAATAAAAAGTGAAAAATGTTTAAAATATTTCGGAACGTATCGAATTTCATGATGGAAATTCTTTTCCAGACCTTCCACTCAGAGTCTTCTTCTCTTCAGAAGCTCTTGAACAAAAATATTTTTTTCTGGGGAGATTCGCACCAAAAATTTGTTTTATGTTGTTTTACCGTAAAATATTTTTCTTATTTCTAATTGTAAGACCCCTTTTATATGAGCGCATCTGACGCCGTGCAAACTCCATATACATAGCGCTTTAAACCCACTTAATGACCTGAAATGGAGTTTGGCGGTGTCAGAAGCCCCGCGTTTTAATTGCTAGTATACAAGGGATCTAAGTGAAATTTACGAGAATTAATAACAATCACTCTTCATCATATTTCATAAATAATTCATATTATAATTGTATATGGAGCAGGAAGGAGCCGGAGCCGGCGCCGGCGCCGGCTACTTTTAAAATGGAGTCCAAGCAGAAAATAATTTACCGGCTCCGCGTCTCTCATCAAAACAAACGCCAAACTACTTTCCACTTTAATGACCATTTGGCACTTTTGACTACTGTTATTATTATTATTATTATTATATTATTATTATTATTATTATTATTATTATTATTATTATTATTATTATTATTATTATTATTATTATTATTATTATTATTAAAAATGGTTTGAAGAGTTTGAGCCGTTTTGGCGTCCAAGAATTGTGTCAAAAGTGTTTTTATTGATTGAATGTTTTTAATGTCTGCACGTGACCAAATTTCATCATCACTCAATTTAATAATAATATTCCGTCTTTAATAAGTAAATATTTAGCATTTTAACAACTAATTATTTACTATAAATATTCTCGGTAAACCGATTTTATATTATATTATATATATATAATATATATATATATATATATATAATATATATATATATATATGATATATATATATTAATATATTATAATATATATATATATTATATATATAATATATATATATATATATATATATTATTTAATATATTAATATATATAATATATAAATTATATATATATATATATATAATATATATATATATATAATATATACTATATATAATATATAGCTATATATATAATATATATATAATATATTATATATATATATATAATATATATATATAATATATTATATATATATATATATATAATATTATAATATATATATGAAGGTATATTAATAACGAAAAAATCACCGCGAGCCGAGCAAACTTGTACGACAATTTGTTTACAAAAATATGGCACCAAATTATAAAACTTACTGCTTTATATATATATATATATATATTATATATATATATATTATATATATAAATATAATATATATAGTTATATTATATATATATATATAATATATATATATATATAAATATATATATTAAAGTAACTCAATAATGACTTTTTTTTGGATAAACCACTTGTAGGGTTAGTTTAGGTTAATTAGGTAGTTAGGAAGGTTAGGTCAGTCAGGTAATTTTTTTCCTCAAAATTTAATAATCACAATTCACAAATTTTTCTAAAAAAAATATTATAGATTTGACTCTAAAGGCCGAATATTTGATTTTTTCATAATCATTAATTCAATTTCATACAGATGGTATCATACCATTTTCTTTTAAAAGAATTAAAAGCACACCCTTCCCTTCTACGGTCAAAACTACTACTAACGTCACATTTACCCTGAATTCACTCTGAGTTCTAAGCCGAACCCGCCTTTGGAGCCAAAATGTTGGGCAGATAACAATATACTTTAATGTACTTAATTATTAATTTTAATCAAATTTTAATTAATTGAAAAGACGATTTTTATATTTAATGCATATTTATCTACATTTTAATTTGTAAACAAACTTTTTCTTTTAAAAGATCTAATTCTCTTTGACTCTCATTTTTTCGTCTATTCTGTACTTTCCCCATATATATATATATATTATATATATATATATATATATAAATATATATTTATATATATAATATATATATATATATATATATATATATTATATATAATATATATATATAGATATATAGTATATATATAGATATATATAGTATATATATAATATATTATATATATATATATATTATTTATATATATATAATATATATATATTATATATATATATATATATAATATATTATATATATATATATATATTATATAGTAACATCATTTCGTGTGTGTAATGTTTGAGTGTATGCAATGGTGTGAGTTCCATACATCATGTCTGTGCACTTTTGTAAGGGGGGATGACTTTCATACCATCCTGTGCACCATTATAAATGTCGGTTAAAGTAATGCCATGCCTGTTGTCGAGGCATTTCAAACTGTTAGAAAAGCATTTAAGTTAACCAATGAGAGAGGTGAATTTGAATGTGATTAGATGCGATGTCCTCATTTTTGGGGCATGGCATCAAGTCGAGATTCTGTTAAGAACCTCGGTGAAGAGAGGTAGGCAGCACAGAGTGTCATTTATAATAATTCATTAATTGTGTCTCCATTCTAAATAAGTCTGTCGTAAATTAAAGTAATTAATTACATTTATTGCCCAATTGGCAAAGAACTATTAACTATTTAATTACGTGTAAAATAAACAATAGAGAAATCCCACTTTCAATGCCCCAAAATAATTATAATTTGGCATGAGTTATCTCTGTCGCTGCTGAGATATCCTATACTCCTACGATAGAATAGGGGGGAATATTGAGCAACTAAATGGGGTAATATGCAGTTCCCCTCCCTCTCTCTAATTTTTACCCCCTTTTTCTTACATCGCAGGAACTCTCTCGTGCTAAAGGCACACACAAACAGACACCAAAGTAATGAATGAAATTTATAAAAATTGTTGCTTTACAAAAATGTTTAAAGCTAATTATTAAATTATAGTGTGAAGAAGAAGGCCTCCACCGCCCCCCTTATCTTCTAATAAGAATTCTTGATACACATACAGGCGTGCACTAAGCATGCTCACATATATATGAACCAAATCAAATTACAAGTTAAGAGGAACCCTCTTAGAAATATACAGAAAATATCTAAGATTCCTTGGAAAATTAATAGGGAAAAGCAAGCAAAGGCTAAAAAGACAGAATAGCCGAATCTGATGTAACTCCAATAGATGAGACTAAAGAGATTTCAGGTATCATCTAAGCTACTCTAGTAGGATAGTTAGAGAGTGCTTGTTTCTTCACAAATACAATTATCTAAACTCTTGGGTAAAAACCAATGGATGAAGTACTTACCCGAGTTCAGCACACTCTAATTCTCAGATACACACGATGACTTACTTACTGTAGGCTCAAATTGCCAAACAAGCAAGATATAAAGCATCATTAGATCACTAATCAAGATGTAATTAGAATTACACACAAATGCAATTAATTAAGTTTAAAAATGTTATTAGGTCTCTGCTTCAAAGAGACAGGAAAAAAACACATGCACCAAAAACAAGGATACACTGCTTTGAGCAAGAATGCAACGCAAGGCGAGGTTGACATGCTATTAAAGAGGGAGAAAAGAAGGAGTGCCTCAGGGCTCAAGTACCAAGGTGTTGTAATTTTGGCGAATAAGGCGATGACCTTACTCTCAAACCCTCGCAGGACGTGAGAGAATGCAACTAATACCTCCCTCCCCATTTTGAAACAAGGGGAGGGGGAGTTGAAGCTATAGTGCCTCGGAAAAATAATAATAAAAACAATTTGATCGAGATTTGAAAAAATCGTCGACAGTCGCAAAATCCCAGTAGTGACGCTCTTATTTGGAGTACTGTGAAATCATAATTAATTAAAGAGTGGGAATAATTAACTGTGTTAGGGCTTTTTATAAATCAAAAAGTGGAAAGTGCTAGTGTAATAAGTGACTCTTATTTGCTATGCAAGAAAATTTTGATGTAACGTGAAGGAAGTTTGCACTCGTAAAACCTTATTTGAAAAAAAAAGTAAATAAAAGAGAAAGTCGTTGTATCGGAACAAGTGCAGCTAAAGATAAAGAAAAAAATCAAAAATCTAAACCCACTTTTAAACGAACTTTTTAAGCCTAAATTTTAACATATAAACAAACCTTTCTTGTTCTGTCAGAAAGAATGGGTGGAACGAAGAAGACCTCCCCACGCTTGAAAACAGGGAAGGGCAAAGCTGTATCCCTAAAAAAAAAAGTCATGGGAGGAAGTCCATCTCCCCACAAAAATCTCTCTCACCTTCAGGGCGTTTAATCTCAACCTCAAGCTCTGAGGATGAACACTTGTGTACGCATAAATCGGGCACCTCGATGTTGCCCAGGCACACAAGGCGTCGCAATCAAGGAAAGCCACATCACAA
>JABUQX010049000.1:0-20000 GCA_015478945.1 Trachelipus rathkii | reverse complement strand
CGTTGGTGATGGCCTTATAAGTATGTATGTAGGGGAGCATAGTCTCACGGGTTTTAATAAGTTAAAACTTCTTAGCGATGACGGCGATGGAGATGTCACAATATAGTTACGAGAGATATATCATCCCCGGGATGCGGCCACGGCGTGTCGAATGATCTTACCTGGCTTAACTCATCATACGTAATGGTATTAGGGAATAGTATTATATGTATTTACTAATTATTTAACTATATATATATATATAACTATAATAGGTATTATTATATAAGAATAAAACAAGTTAATATATATAATATTACAATACTAAGTATATGATTATTCATATACCTTTGTATATTTTAAAATAGTATATAATAGTATATTATCATCCTGTTGCCGAGTGTGCCTTGGTTGCCAGTTTAGAGTGTAATTATTTCAGTATATTAAATAGAGGTTAGGTTTCTGCCTACCTATAGAATTTTTGTTGGGTTATTTTTAAGAATAATGTAATGATAGGGATGTAAGGGATAAATGTTACATATTTATTTAAAAATAAATAAATTTATTATATTTACTCTATTTATTGGTAATTATAAATAATTACCGATTATATATAACCTCATAATTACAGTGGCATAGCTATATAATTGTTCTATTATATAACGAATGAGCGCTCCTGTATATGCTTTCTATTTAATTATCTTAATTAATTTATAATATACATATAAATTACTATTTATTATTATAATTTATTAAAAATATTTAGTTATTATAATTTTTATTATATTTAATTTAATTAGTAAGTATATTATTTAATTTAGAATACCTCAGGTTTCTTTTTTACTTACCCTTATATTTAATAGCTCACCTTAGATTTCTATTTATTATGGTATGTATATATAGTAATAGTATGGAGTTAGTTAGTTAAGTTAGTAAGTATATAGTAGTAGATAATGCAGTAGTTAGTAGTAGTTAAGTAGTTAGTCAGAAAGGAATAGTTAGCTTGTCAGGTGAAAATGGCCCTATAAAAATGGTTGAATTATTGTCGGTCATGTATATTTTTATATTATTTTTTTTTTGCATCAATAATGCTTTTCAGTTTCAGAGCTTAATTTTAGTTCCGACACTCACATCAGAGAGATAAAGAATGTTGCAACATTACTTATGGTTTCTTTAACATTAGCGGTTTCAGTGTAGAATTGAGTCAGGAAAAAATATATATCTCAATAATTGCGTATACACTTGATTGGTTGCGAATGATAAGATACTAATAACCACGAAATAGAAGAGAATTCTATATGAATTTCTATAACTAAAGAGAATCTAATTTACTTACAGATGTGAGACAAATATACTACTCAATTGTCGAAACATTTCAATATGTTAAATTATTTAAAATCTTTTCAAAAAAGACATCAAGAGAAATATTTTGTAGAATTTATTTTATTTTTATTTTCAAAAAAAAATTTTCTTCGTCCCGTTTTGTCTCATCAGTTAAATGCAGTTTTTATTATACAAGTTTAATGAGAGATAAGTTTATTATTCATTATTATTGATTATTTATTATGGGTTGATTATCTCATTAATTTATTATTATTATTAATTATTATTATTATTCATTCATTTATTATTAATTTATTGATTTATTAATTACTTATTCCATTATTTATTATTTTATTATTATCTATTTATTATTATTTATTCATTAGTTCATGTCTCTATTATTATTTATTATTATCTATATTATTATCTGGTGGTGGTCAGGCTTCTGACATGTGGAATCAAATAGTAATAATATTGACGCTAGTGATAGCGTGTGTAAAGAATAGAATGGGAAAGTCGAAAGTGATTGACTTAAAGATTAAAAGCGGAGTAGGCGCAGGGATGTGCTATGTTCTCTTGGTTATTTAATTTGTATATGGATGATGTGTATGAAAGAATTAGAGGACGGGGTGACGTAGAGGAAGGTGTTAGACTAATAGGGAATGGAAAGAAGAGAGTAGAGGGTGCCCTGTTTATTGTATGTGTCGCGAATGAGATTTAGTGAGTCGTATTGTGTGGTGGAGATCTGGAACGAGAGTTTTGCGGAAGAAGTATTCTAGTTGCGCGGGTTATTGGCAGGGTGTGTAAGAAAGGAGGGGTGTTGAACGGAAGGATGTCGATGGAGGAGTAAGGTACGTGTAGATCGAGTGAGGGAGAACCTCCCGCGGTCGGTAAGTCACTGTTTTTTTTAAATGGTGAGCCACTTCAAACAAGTGTCTGAGTTTAAATAATTTGGATATAGTTGCTGGATGAAAAGGGAACGGATATGCAGAGTGTAGTAGAAAAGTTGTGAATCGTAGGAAGGTGGCTACGTGCACATTAAAATCTTTGGTGATGTGAAGTCTTGAGTGCGGCTGGGGCTTTGCCTGATGGGTATGTTGCTTACCTCCTGTGTTAATGTCAAAGTTAGTGCAACTTATGGGTCTGGAATAGTAAAGAGGGATAAGATTTAAAAGTGCAGAAGTGTTCCAGATCGGACAATTATGGGACGTGTTAGGTGTGAGGAAGAAGTTCGAACTAAAATGAGTCAATAAAACGCTAAATTTTTTCATGGTGAGCTCAGACGCGATCTTTTAAAGTGAGAAAGAATAAATCGAGAGAACATTGCAGCGTGTGTTTGGGTCAAATGGAAAGGATGGGAATGATAAGTCGGTTGAGCTAAGCCGGATGTATAGTGGGTGAGTTTGTCTGGGAATCGAACCGGGCTGGGAGACCTAAGAAAAGTGAGTGAATTGAGTCAGTTAAGAAATGCCTGAAAGAGAGGAATGTATAGTTTGGCGAGAGCGTGAAGAAAGGTGCCTAACAGGGGTGAATGGCAAATATATACTATATATATATATATAATAATATATTATATATATTATATATATATATTATATATATATATATATGTATATATATATATATATATATATGATATATAATAATATATAATATATACTATATATATATAGTATAGTATAATTATAACTACTATATATATATAGTATATATACTATATATATAACTATATATATGATATCTATATATATACTACTATATATATATATTATTATATATATAATTATAATTATATATGTGTATATGCCTGAATTCTATAACTATATATAAATATATTACATATCAACTATTTTTATAGATATATATATATATATATATATATATATATATATATATATTTCACCGAAAAAAATCGTGAGATGAGAACTCGTAATTTATCCATACTGTAGATAGGTTTTTTTTTAAAAGACCAAATAATAATAAAAATTCAAAGTTGTCCAAAGCAAATAAGTTTAAATGCTATAAAATACCTAGACCATCGTAAAAACAAACCTTCAAATGAATCACCCTATACTTACTTACTTACTTACTTTACTACTTAATTTCTTACAAAGGGCGTTGTAACTCCTAAAGCTTTAAAAGAAACCTTTAACCTTTCTAAAAATATTTATAACTTATTACACGTATTTCTTTGCAATAACAGAAATTTTGTTCTTTCTCTCAGTCAAAATTTCGTTGCTCTCTTGTTTCCCAATAAAAGTTGTGCACAGAGAAAGATACTAGCAATTATATATAGTATATTATATATATGTATTATAATAATATATTATATATATTATTATATTATTATATATAATATATCATATATAGTATATTAATATATATTATATATATATATTAGTATATATGATATAATATATACTGTTGTGTGTGTGTGTGTGTATAGATTATTCTTCATTATGATTATGTATTATTAATTATTATTATCTATTATTTCATTATTATTCTTATACTTATATTATTTTATTATTATTATATTATTATTCTTATTATTTATTATTATTTTAAATTATTATTACTTGATTATTATTCAATATTATTATTAATTATTAATAATGTTAAATCCTCATAGATACTAATATGGGAGCAAGCTAAAAATCTTTGTAATCTGAACCCTGATTTTGTTTTTTCAAAATATATTACAGATATTATCTCATATGCTTATTCGTGTGGCAGCAAGAGTCATTTCCCAGTATCGGCATATATATATAATATATATCTTTTAATTAATATCTATATATATATATATATATATATATATATATATATATTATATATATATATATATACTATATATATATAGTATATATATATATATATATATATATATATAATATATGTATATATATATTATATATATACTTTAGTGATGTACTCTCCGATGTGTCCAAAATTTTTTAATATCCCGCGGACTTCTGACAATGCGGATATCTTAATTGCTTCACATCCGTTTGATCGTGCGCACTGTTTCCATAATATCATAAGGGTTATGGCTCATTTAATATATATAAGATATATATATATATCTATATATCATATAACTATATAATATTATATATATATTATATATATATATATTATTATCTATACTATATATATATACTATATATATATATAATAATATATATATATATATCATATATATATTTAGTAGTATACTAGTAGTAAATATGGCAGCGTTTGGGATCCCACAGCTTTTTCTCAAAAAGTATTAAAGGTTAGGTCTGAAACTTGGAATACAGTCTATATCATGCGGGTAAGGTCGGAACTGCCGTGTAATTTTTCAGCTCTGTAGGATGTAATAGAGGGATGGTCACCCGCCCGCAGGCGTGGACGCGCGCCGATTATTTGCGCTTACGCCGCCTTGTGGCGTGATTCTGCGTGAAAGTGACGTTGGACCGCCTAATGCAAGGCCGAGCATTCGAGTCAATGCTGCGACACCATCAAGGCAGCGCAAGGAGCGCGAAGTCGAGCGCGCGATGACGCGCGCCATGCCAACCTTTACATATTTGTATTTATTTTTATTGATTGATTATTATTATTATTAATTTACACGAAGCCCGCCTACCCAACCCCAGCCGTAGGGCGTTGACTCTCTGAGTTGTTTTAATTATCTCTTCTGTGTCTCCCTTCGTTTACGCAAGTTCTAAATGCTCTCCTCCAGGTCGTCCAGGTGGTTCCTTGCATTTACACATGATCGCGAAATCAACAATCAGGATCTCATAAGCGTTTAATACTGGCATCGCCCTTTGGAACGTGTACCCTAGCCAAACGTACTACCAAAGCCTTAAGTCTTGCGTCGCCCGCGCAGCGGATTCGACTCCAGCCTCTGACTCCGACTTCGACTCCGGAACTCCCGACCGCCGGCTTCAGTGGCAGCCGTCGGCGCTTTGGGTTCTTACTCCGGCTTCTGGGGCGCGCGGTACTTAACTCTGGCTAGCCGAACTCCGCTTCACTCTAATAAGTCCGTGTACTATCCGTCTTCTTATTTATATTAATTCTTATGTCGTTTTACTTAATTATTCATTAATTAATTAATTACTTGGGTCCACGTGTCTTTATTAGCAATATTCATTTCCTTCTTATTATTTTATCATTCATGCTTCCTTTATCACATTATTAATCTTTATTACTCATTATTCTTACTTTTCAAACACAGAGTGCAGGGCAAAGAAGAAGAAGGAAGAAAAAGAGAGAAGAAGAAGAAGACAACAAGAAAAAAAAGACCGAGATCAGAATGACAGAAAGAAGAAGAAGACCAGAAGAAGAAAAAAGAAGAACTAGAAGACAAAGAAATAGGGAGCCGAGATCAGTCCAGAGAGTCGTCCGCACTTAACATAACTAATAGTTTTCAGTCGCACGACGTTCTGAACACGTCTAATATACGCCACCTGCTATTATTAATTAATGTATTTTTCTTTTCTCGAAAATTATTACGAATAAATTTTTTTTTGTTCCAAATTATTTATATATGTTTCTTTTATAAATCTAATTTATTAATTATTAAGCATTATTATTATTATTAAGATTAATAATTATAAATATATATGATAACTACTATTATATATATATATATTATATACATTATATATATTATAATATATATATATATATACCTACCCAATTAATATATATATATATCATAGTATATAATATATACTATTATGTATCTATTTACTATAAATATCTGATTAAACTAATACCGGCGACTTACAGCCCTCAGCGACAATATGGGCAGCTTTGTGTGTTCTTTCTCTCTTCTCCCTTTTGTGCCGGGTATCCGATTTCGTCTCTCTCTCTTCCTCTCTGTTTCATATCTGGTGTTCCTTCTCTTGCCTCTGCTATCCTCGTCTGCTCCCCCCCACCCCCCCACACACCCCTCTCACGCCGGCACCCCCCACCACCACACACCCCCGCGTTCCCCCACCCCCCCCCCACCTCGCCCCCGGCTGCCGGCTCCTCCCTCGCCCTCGCCTCCTCTCCTTTTCCCGGTGCGTCCTCCCATCCCCCCTCTCGCTCTTCGATCTCGTCTCTCGACTGTCTTCTCGCCCCTCCCCTCTTTGTGCTCCCCCTCGCTCCATCCCCCCCCCTCTCCCCTCCTTCCCCTGCCCCTCCCCAGCCCCCGCGCCCGTCCCCCGGCCCCTCCCCCCCCCCCGCCGCGGCCACCCTCCCGTTCCCGCTTCCTCCCCCCCTCTTCTCCGAGTCCGGGTGGGGGCAGGGCTCTCTTCTTGGCCACCGGCGGTCGCCCGACATCTGACGGGCCGCGCGCCGGTCGTGGGTGTGCGGGCTCGCAGCTGATCGCATTTCGCTGGCGCACTCCTACCAAGGGGCCAGCGGCATTATGCTTCGTTTTATGTAAACATCAAGTGATTGGTAAGAACAAAAGGTAAGTCGTGTAGCTCTGCGTCATTATTATCTTTTCTGTTGTTCAGGTATGAAGTTTGATGTAAGTGTTTATTTCAGGTTTAGATTGTTAGGTTGTGATGTACGTTTATATCGTATGTCTTTTTGCCGTGTCCTTTCCTCACGTTTGTATTTCTCTTCACCTCTGCGTTCCACCCTGTCCTTTCTGCCCTTACTGTTGTTCTCTCTGCCCTTTCTAGCTCTTTCTTTTCGTTACAATCCGTTGATCCGTGTTGCTCTCCCCTCTTTGTTTGTACCGCATTCAGACGACTCTGAGGGGGAGGCGCTGCGACGACTGGGGGAATCATCGATGGTGAGGCCCGGGCTGGGCGGCGGGTGGGGGCGGGCTCGAGGCTTCAACCAGCGTTGAAGGTGTTTGTTTTTAATAATATACATTTGTCTTTAAAGATACAAACCAAGTTTTTTTTTATTTTTTAATTATATAAAAAATTTAAATTTAATTTTATTTTAAAACATTTAAATTTTTTAAATTTTAAATATTTTTTAAAAAACTTTTTTTTAGATTTCTTAAAATTTTTTTCTAATTTTTTTAATTTTTTTTAATCTTCTTATTTTTTTTTATTTCTTTTTCTGTAAGAGGTATCATCATAAGAAAGATTATAAATCTTGTTGTTCACGCTAAATTTCGTTTTTGTGGGCTAGATCCCGTCGGTGCCACTGAATTAACACTGGTTTCAGCATGATACTCTAATAGTGTAGACAAAGTTTCATTTCTACGTCATATCATGTGACGGGGCTAGCATCCCCTTGGTGTCATAATCTTAGACACTGTCACAGTATGAACTATAATCGGAGTATATTATCCCTCTTACAAGTTTAAGTTTGTGGGGCTAGCATCCCACATGGCTGTGGTAAGGTAATTATTAATGATATGAGTACTTTAAGTGATACCGATTTCAGCTTTCCACTATATTCAGTTGGGGGGAATCGACACTGTGGATGATAGAACTATATCTGGAAACGTAGCCACCGGGCAATCTGTGTGCTAGTACGTTCTATATGTGGTCGCGACCTCGATAATTCAGTTCAGTTATTAAAAATTAAATAATTTAGAATTAAATATTATATAGTTAATATTTATATTTATAATATATATTATTATACTATATATATTTTATAATATTAATTAATATATAATATATTATAATGATATATTTGAGTAGGTTCGCCTAGGCTATGGGTCCTGTGTGGTAGCTTGCATATATCTAAGGTTCTAATGTATACTACGCATGCTACCTCAAGCACCTTTCTCGATTTGTGGGCTAACCTGTTAATTTCTTCAGAATCGTTATGTACGGACATTCCCTTTTGGTTTGTGTGTCTTGGTTGTTATCTACTATTCACTCTCTTTACGTCCTCTAGTGGACTTCTCACTTGTTCACGTCTTAGTGCTGTTGTCAACTCTATTCACCTACTATTTCAACTTCTTGTTGTATCTAGCGTGTTCTCTAATTTTAATCATCTTCCGTGTGTGATTTTTCCAGGGCTATCCGCCGATTCTCTTAAAACTCAACCTTAAGTCTCTTATCAGAACTCAACCTACCTATCCGTTGACGGCTAATTCCTAAACAAAATTTGGACTGAACATGAAAGTGAATGCTGGGAGACCTAATAATGGTTGTAAATGATCTTAGCAATCTTATTGGTGATTTTCTCCTTTACCATATATCGCTTGTCGCCTATGGATGATATTTTGGGGTGACCGGTACCCTAATCCATTTGGAAATGTTGAGAAGCAAGAGACTAAAACGTCTCATACTTTCTTCCTGACTTCTCGGTTATTATTAGGTTGCCATTCTTAATATTCAAGCCAGGCGGGATAATTGGATCTCACTCCTAACCAATGCGGCTCGTAAGAACCACTATTGGTGGAATATTGGGTATAATGTGTCTTTGGGTTTTATTCCATTTATTGTCAATGCCAAATGAACCGTTTTCTGCGTGTCATTTTTGAACGATGCTTTTTGGGGGTGTCTTGCTATTAAAGCATTTTTTTCTTCTCATTTTGAGTGGGTTACCATATTTCAATATTTTACAAAAGTATTTAAATTAAAAAGTTGTTTATATATATAGTAGTATATATTATTAATTTTATATATATCTTTATAATATAATCTGGGTTTAGTGTGTCGCCTATGTGGGCAGCAGAAAATTTAATATTTTTAACTCTTGCTCGCGGATTGACAAAGGTGGCCAACGGCTATCGACTACACGTCAATATGTCCTAACGACTCGAACAATTAGCACCAAATTGTGGTTAATGTTTATAACGGCTGCAGCAACCGGAGGGTAATATAAGTTTCTAAACAACCTGAATTCCTTCACAAATTCATCCATTAGCGCCTATGATTTTAATGGGGGTGGGTCTCTGGAGGATCAAGGGCGAGGGGGGGAGGAGTACCAAGAGTTTCACATAACCTTATTTATATGGTATTGAATACACATGCTCGCGCTCCTTTAGCGGGCTACAGCTCAAAATCATATTCAATATAAAGACAACTCCGTCTGAGCCCAAAGACCAGTGAATTAAAAGGGGGGCGAGAAAAGAAGAGGGGAGGAGAGGGAAAGAGGGGAGAGAGGGAGAGGGGAGGAGAGAGAGATAAGAATGAAAGAGAAAAAGATGGATAGCTGTAAATTCGGTCATAAATTTATATTATTTAATAATATACTATATATATATGGATTAATTATAATATTATTAAATATTATTGATATCTTATTATATATTTTATATATTATATATATATTATAATTATTATATATAATTATAATAAATAATAATATAAAAAAATAATAATAATAATAATATTAATAATATATATTGATCGTTATATGACTGTTTAAGATGTGGACGAAACTTATGATTGCGGACGCTTGAACTGACTCTCCTTATTTTTTCTTCTACTTCTTCTCTTTTCTTTCTTTTTCTCCCTTCCTTCCGTTTCTTTTCTTCTTTTCTCTTCTTTCTTTCTTTCTTCTCTTCTTGTTCTTCTTTTTTTATTATGATGAGGAATATGTAATAATATAATAAATATAATAATATATAATTATAGAATATAATAATAATGATATTATAAATAATATAGTAATATAATAATAGCAACTTCCATTAGTGTTCCTCCATGTTTTGCTACCACAGTCTAGAACGGCCAGACCGAGTAAGAACAAGGCGCCGCCGCGCGAGAGCCGGATGTCGGAGTCGGAGTCTGGGAGTCGTGAGTCAGGAGGCGGAGTCGAGACCCTGCGCGGGCGGTGCAAACCTAAGGCTTGAGTCGGTGGCTAGGGACCGTAAGGGATGAATTGAACGCTATGAATCGGATGTTGATATTCGATTGTAAAGAGAGACACTGACAGGAAGAGAGTAGTATAAGGTAACGAAAGGAGACACAGAAGAGATATTAAAACACTCAGCAGTAAACGCCTACGGCGTTACTGGTCTTCGGTGTATTATATATATGAAGTATAATAATATTAACGAATATGTAAATGGTGGATGGGCGCTCTCGCGCGCTGAGTATTTGGCTGCGCAAATTACGTCATCAACCTCGATCCTAACTCTCATTAGGCCTAAACTCATCCGCAGTCAGCCAACAAGGGCGTAGCGCAATATTCGGCGTCCAGCTCGGGGGTGACGACGCTCATATACATCCTTCAGGACTTGAAAATTACACGATTGCGACCTAACCATATTAGAACTAGCATTCCAAGTTTCAAGACCTATAATCTTTAACTTTTGAAAAAAGCTGTGGGATCCAACGCTGGCTCAATCACTACATATATATATATATAATATATATATATATATATCTAATTATTATATTTATATATAATTAAATATATATATATTTTTATATCAATTATATAACTTGCGGAGAGAAGAAGCGAGAGAGAGAGAGAGAGAGAGGAGAGAGAGAGAGAGAGGATGGAAAGAGAAGAGGAATAGCGAGCGGGAGAAGCAGCCCCAATGTTTGGATTATCCTCCTCTTGCATTTAGTTTGGGTACATCCATGACTCTGTACCAATGGTTGCCACTTTGTCTCTCATGATCTCAATACTTACATCGGAGTGACTTTCGTATCATATTCAGACATGAACGTCTACTACTATTGCAGAACAACACTTTTTTCCCTATCATTCCCTCAGAGTGTGGAGGGAAAGAGTTATTACAGCGTATGTTCGTCGGTCATTAGGAGGCGAACTAAAGGTACAGTGGTAGTTGGGTTTGAGTCACTCTTATCCACCTATTCTTATAAACACAGTAATGCTATGATAGTTTTACTTTGACGTGATCTGCGATGGACTTTGTATTTTAGGGAAATGTTATGAATTCGGTCCGAGAAATGGACATGTTAAGAGCATTAATATAGTGATGGGGAAAGAGGAGAGGGGTGATGAAATGGTAATTTAGAAAGGGTAAATGTGGTGGTGAACCTTCGGATGAGGGCAAAGTGGGGAAGACCGAAGTGTGTTGTGGGGCTGAAATGTGATCTGTTGGTGGATGATGAAAGATGATGAGCGAAGAGACGAGTTGAGATCTGATGAGCTGATTTATGGGACATGAGGATTGGGTGGATTTTTTTGCGTGAGTACTAGATTCTAATGGTTAAATTTAGTTTGAGAAGGTCCAAGATAGTGGGGTGTTGTAACATATGGTTCATCTGAAGGTGGTGTTGAGGAGAGTTTGAAACTTTCTTGGATAATCTAAATGAGTTTTTTAATGGATGTGCAGTGGGCTTTCAGTTGATTGTGTTGGCGACTTAAATGGTGGAAAGATTGACAAAAGGAAGATGGTGTAGCATGGTGCAACTAGTGTTCATTGGGTGATGCGTGAGATATGATAATTGGTAGAAGGTGATGATTTCTGTGCGAAGGAGAGGTTTAGTGTGTATATACATTTATTTCGGAGTAAAGGTATTCATACGTTACGTAGAGCTGGGAGTAAGATGTGTATATTAATAAGTGCAGAAAGTAGATTCATTTTTGTTGGTAAGGAAATGTTGAAGATGTTGACTGAACGATTAAGTCAGTGAGGGGTGTTGGAGGGACTATCAGATCATTAGTTGTTTTAAATGTGAGATAAGTTAAGTGGGAGCATGGAGGAAGAGGAAAGAGATAAGGATGAAGTGGGGAGAGAAAATAAGTTAAATAAGTTAAGTGAACAAGTTTTCGGAAAAGTAGTGAGAACATGTTTCAATGAAATTACAGTTTTGAATGTGAACAAGTGATACTGACACATCCCGTATAAAGACAGCTTCGTAAGAACGCATAGAAAAGTTATGTCGAAGTGCCGAAGTAGGACCCGTAGAATTTTAAGTGAGTAGTGAAATAAGAGGAGTTATGCCCAGAGTTATAAATAAATAAAGGCTTGATTGAGTATTAAAAGCCAATGATGGAGGTCCTCAAAAAGATAATGTGTATAAATGTATAAGGAGGGACAAAAGGAAGACTTAAGTTGCAATTTACTTGGAAGAAAAAATAGAGGGTTAAAATGAACAGTTTTTTGGGTGGAAAGGATTGGAGGGAGATCCGCTAGGAGAATGGAAGCTTTTTTGAAAGGATGTGCGAAAGGTTAAGAAAGAGAGTAAGGGGAATTTTTAAAGAATAATGGAAAGGGGGAGCAATCGTGATGATGATGGATAACAATGCAAGATAATGTAGAAGTGATAGCGAATGTGCTTGTGGTTTTATAGTGTATGAAGAATGGGGTTTTTGGAGATGAGTGAGTGATAAAGTGAAGAATAGTAAATTTCAGGAATAAATGGTAATTGCTGGGTGAAATGGTCAAGATGAGTGTTATAATCGTGGTCTTATTGTTGGATTCGATAGGTTGGATTGTGGTTATTGTGAATGAAGGTTGTTTAAGAAGCTGTTTAGTGGAGGGTTCGTTTCGAGGATTGGAAAAGAACAGCTAATAAATCCTCTTATAAGGGTAACGAGATGGGGAAACTGTAGGATTATATGGGGAATCTGAGTTTTATTGGAGTTGGTTGTGGGGAAAGCTATATGTGGTATTGTTGGAAGAGTGGACTGGTGGATCTGAATGGTGAATACGGACAAGTATATATACGAAGTGGTAGAGGTTTTGTGTAGAATATCTTCAATTGAAATAAATGAGAGAAAGGAAGAACTAATGTATTACGTTATGAGGACTGTCAGGCATGATACGAGCATTTGAGTTTCTGTTGCATATGTTAGTATAAATAGGTTTGGTGGTAGCCTTTGAATGGAAATCGAAAGTATGTACTGTACATTATGACGTAGTAGTGAAGCTTGTGTAAGAATTAATGCAAGTTGAAACTGAATGGTCCTTTTTCTTATGCTCTTCTTTATATAATATAGTAATATATATATATATATATATAATATATATATATATTAATATATATAATAATATGATATTATATATTATAATCTAATCATATATATATATATATATATCATATATATAATATAAATATCTATTATATATAAATATATATATATATATATTATATATATATTAGTATCTTATATATATATATATATAATATATATATATATATAATATATTATATATATATATATATTATATATAATATTATATTATATATATATATATATATTATATATATAATATATATATATATATAAATATATATATAATTATATTATATATATATATATATATATATATATATATATATATATATATATATACTATATATATATATATCTATATTATATATATATTATTTATTATATATTTATGCAATATAAAGTATAAGTATGTAATTAATAACTTTCAAAAAATAATGAAACTCTAGAAAACAAAGTAATAATTTTCAATATATGATACATCAGCCGTAATCCGAAGATTTAAAGAGATTGCGATGCAGATGCGGAGTTGGTATTTCAAAATTAGAATTTGCGGATGTTGATTTATCCGGAGTGAATGGTCCACATTAAGATATATTTTATAAATATATAATATATATATAGTATCATATATTATATATGATTTATATATTATACATATATATTTATATTCATTATATTATAAATTATATTATATTATATATATATATTATATAAATATATTATATATGGAGTTCATCAAATAAGCGACATGGCTTATACCTTATGTGGACTTTATGGAGATATTGGGTTTGACATCCCATGAATTTAATTGAAATTATTAATCAAAGCAAAATTAATTTTTTTGCATAATACGAATGGGATGAACAAAAAAAAACTTCGTATCTTGTTCCTTCGAACAAATCTAAATAGATAAATTGATTCTTAACCAAAATTAAGTTGGAGAAGGAACAAAATATTCAAGTTTGTTCTTTTCATTAGCTTTTAATAACTAAACAATTTTGAATTTAAAAATGATAGTATTTACTAGGGTGAATTGGATATCGATTTTCAGTATTCGTGGATGAGGATATTTATATTCAATATCCGAGGATGGGGATTGTGGATACTTTTCAATGTTTCACATCCGCGAATGCGGATGCGGATTGTTTCCATTCCTATTATACAAATACATGGGTGCATATATGTATATATATATATATATATATACTATATATATATATTAAATTTATATATATTATCTGATTATAATATATATATAATATAAGTTATACATATAATATTAATATATAATATATATAATATATACTTATATATAAATCCTTTATTTAAATAATATATCCTATTTATAGATATTGCATATATTTGATACTTGTAAGTATAGAATTATAATATTAAATATGGTCATAATATATATATATATATAATATATTTTTAAATAATATATTATATATATATAATATTATATATAATATATATATATATATATATATTCTAATATATATATATTATATATATATGTATTATATATAATATATAATACATAATCTATATAATATTATATATTATATATATATATATATATATAATATATACTATATATATATATTTGTATGATCCTAAGTGGGCTTGAACCCTTACCATGAGATATATATTAACTATAATATATAATTATTATATATATATTTTTTCAAAATATATACATATATTATTATATAGAATCAGTCGTATAGAAATATATGTCCGTAATATTTATAAAAATTGTTTTATATATATATATATATAATATGTATTATAATATATATATATATATATATTATATATCTATAATATAATTATGATATATATATAAAATATATATAATAATATATATATATAATAATATCTATATATATAAAGAGAGTAGACAGAGAGAGAGAGAGAGAGAGGAGCGAGAGAGAGAGAGAGAGAGAGAACGTAGCGCATCGGAAGGGCGCTGGAGATTACTTCCATTGGCATTTTGTGTAGAGTACCTCCCATGGCACTCATTGCAATAGTTCGCCATTTGCTCATATCTGCCACTTCTTATAATGGAAGTACTCTGTATCAATATACAGACAGAAAAACACTACCGACTCATGGCCACCGTTTGTTTTCAATATATCCTCCCCTGTTGGAGTGAGGGGGGGGGGGAGAAAGATAATTCTACGCATATGTGTCCGGTGCGTAGAGGTGACAAAAGGATACAGTGGTAAGTGAAGTTGGGGAACAGCTACCGACGACAGTATTTATTACCTAAGAATGCTTATGCTGTGTAAACCTGGTCCGTGATCGCAGAAGCGATCTTGTATTTTTCGGCGAAACTGTATGATGTCTGTTAGTGAAATGTTACCGACTAAATGGTGCCGGAGAAGAAGAAGTTATGGCTGTAACAAGGTCCTTTTGTTGTGTGACGAAACAAAGATGGAAGGAAGTGATTAGGACACAGTAATGAACTGAATATGTTCTTGTGCTCGGGGTGAGAGATTAATGTATGAGTGAGAGAGTTGCGGAAATTTCGATGAGCGAACTTGTGGGTTTGGTTGGTGAAGTATAAATTCTAGATGGTAAATTTTAATTTGAGATAGGTAAAGTATTGGTGTGTGTACTCTATGATCCATTTCTGGTATGGTTGATGGTTGAAAGATAAGTTACTTTTTCTGGAATAATTGAATGATGTTTTGGATGGAGTGAGTAGGTGCTATTTTATATTTGAATTTTTTTTGGGCACTTAAGGTAGTTGACTAGGTGATGGAAACAGTAGATGGTAAATAATGGTGCCTCAGGGTTAGCGTGAGAAAATGAGTAATGGGGTAGAAAGGTAATTGAGGCTACTGTGAAGAGATGTATCAACGTAGATTTGGGTACAGTAACGATGTATCTGAATTGAAAAAATGGTATGATTAATCTCGAATTTTGATTTCAAAAGCAGTATTCATATTCAATTGGTCTGCGTAATTGGACCGTCTACGGATGTCACAGCGTGCTCAAGACAATGTACGCTATTTGATAATATAAGGGTAAAGTATATTATCGAATATACGTGATATATATATATATATATTATGAGTATAATTCGACTACTTAATCAATCTGAGTATATTATTATACTACTTATATCGTACAGTAGAGTATAAATAGCCGTCGGCTTGTCTATTCGTGCGGTTACGCATTATTACAGCGTGCGGAATCCGGTCGTAGTATATATATATATTATATATATGATTATCCTTGAAATTTGTTTATGATGTTTGCCCGGTATATGCTCCTTGGGTGGGTTGCTTGGAGTGATTCTTAAACTATTACCTAAGGATCCGAAATAATACAAATATATAGTCTATATATTCGACTACGACCGCGTGGAACTCCGTCGCTATATATATGCGATTGGCCACGTTATATTATTATATATATTATCTTCATTTCTATAGATATAATTAGTTAATCTCTATCCTCCTATATAAATTAATATTATTAATATATTATATTATAATAGATATTATATATATATATTTATATATATATATATATGTATATTAATATTAATAATATATAAAAAAATAATAATATTTACTTATATTAATATATAATATATATATAAAATATTATATTATATATTATTGTTGTGTGCAGTTTTTTTTTAAATTGTAGATATCTTAAAGTATGTAAACTTGTATTTGCGTAAAATTTGCAAAGTATGCAGGTCAGTGTTTTGAGGACTGAGAGAGAGAGAAATTGAAATAAAATATTCACCAATCTGTAATAAACTTTATACCGAATCTGAATTTTTCCATCTTTGACAGCAATATGCACTATAAGACGCTTTGAAACACGGTCAACAGTCAGCAGGTCAAGGTAACTGGGTAAGTGACTCTATAAGATTCTTTTAGCATGAAAGTTAGTCGATGAAATTTTAAAAGCAACTGAAGTCTTTATCAAATTTACCAATCAATACCTTTGTAATTGTATTGTAATATTGTATTTAAAATTAAATTATTATATTATATTATTATTAATATATTTATATATATATATTATAATTTATATTGTACTATTTTATTTATTTAATTTTTAATTCTTCAGTTTCTTGAAAATTTACAAATTTTATAAGCGTGTATTGACAAGCTCAGTTTGATATTTTATAAAATTATTAGATCATATAATATATAAATTATAATAAAATATATATAATTAATATATAATAATATATAATAAATATTTATTATCTTATCATATTATTATTATATGTAAAGTATAATTATAATATATTATTATAATAAAATGTATTTATAATCATTATATATATATATTACTATATATAATAAATTATTATTATAATATATATAAATATATATATATTATAATATATTTATATACATATACTATATATTAATATTATTATATATTAATTAAAATATATTACTTATAAATATAGTATATATATTATAATATATATAATATAAAATATGTACATTATCATTTAAGAATGAGCAGTGGTAAGGTTGATAGAGTCGAGTTGGCTGCACGCATTTTACTTCAAACAAACTACTGATGTGTGAAATTGATTAGTTAGATGAAATTAATACGTAAGCAGGGGTTACGCCTATGATCCAATAACAGAAAGCTGACAAAGAATAGTATCCAGGTCGAGAAGAAGGGATGGATCTTGGACTTCCGCTATCGAATATAGATTGTGTGTGGCCGTGGTGTTTGTTGCTTACATGAGAGTTGAAAGGCGTTAAGAAAGGTTTAAGAAACTTGAAGATGGCTTTGAGGGGTGTTCGGTACAGATTTGATGAAGGGCGTACTTGCTAGGACAGACTGGTGATGTGTTATGTTGGTAGGGTACGTTGGTGTCTTTCTGGAAAGGACCAATGGGGAAACATCAAGGATGTCGAAATATATCTTACTCAGGTATGGGCAAAGTTTCTAAAGAATTATGGTTGCTGAGGATAAGTTGGTGCGACCATATAACGACTATCAAGGAAGTTTTGCCCTTGGCGCATTGTAGCGGAGTATAGTAGCTTTTGGACTTTGGCCGTGTTTGCTCAAGAAGTGAAAGGAAAAAGCAGTGGGTCTTTCAATTTGTAACAGGTGGTCGAAGGGACTAAAATATTAATACCCTTTCTTAAGCATAGGTATTTTTTGGTATGGAAAGAGACGTGTTTCGAAAAGATAATGTCTGAATTCTATTTTTAACACAAAGAATATACTATAATATAATATTTATATATACTATATTATATATATATAAATAATATATATTATATATATATCTAATAAATATATTATATATATATATATATATATAATATTTACTACAAACATATATATATAATAGATATATATTGTAAATTATATAATAATATACATGCAATGATATATATATATTTTATATATATATAATTATACTATATAATCCTTAAATGATATATATATATATAAGTATAAATATTAATATACCAAATGGCATATATTAATAGATTATATATATATATTTAAATATATATTATATTTTTTATATTATATATATTAATAATTTATTAAAAAATATTATAATATCATAAATACTATATATATATATATATATATATATATATAATATACTGATATATTACTGAAATATATATATATATACAAGACACATAGCCGGCATAGCCGATCAAGAGTAGTGTATTGTGACTGATAAGTAATTTTTTCCTTCCAGCATTCAATAATGTCAAAGGGTAACGTAAACAAGTACAGTTAAAGTGAAAAATTCAGTGTGTCCAAACACACTTCCTATAAAGAATATTAACAGGTTAATTGAGTGGACCAAGATTACATCTTGAAATGATTATTTACTTTGCTAAATGCAATAATTAATTTTTCACATCAAAATTTTAATAAGGGAAATACAGTCGAACTTGCCCTAATATGTTGTGTCAAACAATCGTGTCATAGCAAATTCTGAGATTAATCATACTAGTTATTTGATGTACCATTTTAGCGCTACAACTCTGTATACTCTCTTCACCAGGAAATGTAATCCATTTCGTAAGCAATTTCTCATTTTTCACAGTTCGTAAAAACAATCCTTGAGGCACAAGTTATACTCTTTTCGATCCCTAGTCGAAATATTCTAGAGTGCGGCCCAAAAATAATATAAAGCCTTATCATCTCCATCGCAACTCATCATATATTCCAGAAAGTTAATCATCCTTCAACTCAACGCTCAGATGAGTCATGTGTAAAATCATCCATACTTTGACTTCTCAAACTAATTTTAGCCATTAGAGAGTTGAATACTCACAGCAAACCAGATACGGGCCAACAAGTCGGCTCAATCAAGATGATCGCAACTTCTCTCAGGGCCTCGTCATTATCTCCACTCCAGGCCGGAAAAATAAAAACATTTTGCTCTATACTGCTGGTCTGCATCAACTTTCCTTTTGGTTTCAGTCAAGCAACACAATCAATTTACTTTTCCTATAATCCCAATCTCTCTGCTTTCTGCCTCAGCCATTTATTGTCTAATCATTTCCATAGCACAGACGATTCATCCAGTTCTCGCCCAAGATACAGATCGGGCTTGCTGCGATCACTGTACAGGTTTGACACCATGCATAAGATTCTTAAGGTATAAATACTGTTCGTGCGGAGGGCTGTCGCCACTCAATATACTATGTCGCTTTTGTCATCTCCTACGGATCTCGGAACTATATGCTGTGAGAATTTTTTCTTTTTTTGGTCTTGCTTTTCTTGTTTTTTTTGTTTTTCCCCCTTTTTTTCTTTTTGGCTTTTTTTTGTTTTTTTCTTTTTCTTTTCTTTTTTTTTTTTGTTTTTTTCTTTTTCTTTGGTTT
>JABUQX010048999.1:0-45433 GCA_015478945.1 Trachelipus rathkii | reverse complement strand
CCAGATCATTTGGGTTAGCCATCAATTAAATAAATCAAAACCCCAATCTAAAATAATTAACCTATTAAAGTAAAATTGTATAATTGAAGAACCAATTAAAAAGAACCTTAATCAGCAACACATAATAAAGATCTAAAAAAATATAGATAATAAAATTGTACCACTCAGATAACCACTAGATACGTAATATACAGTGCGGTATAACTTCTTATAAACCATGAATTTTTGTCGCGAAGGATTATAGGAAATAAATCAATTTGGTGAAAGAATACTCGACTAATAATAACTCTTTCAATAAAAAAAACATAAACAAACTTTAGCCGATAAATGAATACTTCTTAGAGACAATGAAGTCTATTGCCTTCTCTACTGTGTGTCCAAATATAAAACGAAGATCAATAACAGGGAAAGTGTATAGTAATATACACACATCTTACCTTACATGGCGACACCCTGTTTACAGAATCACGAACGAATTAAATAAAAGAAAAACAAAGTAAACATCATGAGTCGTAAGCAACATAAACGCCAAATCTCTCTCATCCTTCGAAAAAAAAAATATAAAAGAAAGATAAGTGAGATATGTGCCTCATATTCAACCACATTTTTTTTTTAATAATAATAAACCTAAATAAATGAAATAAAAATACTGTAATATAAAACCAAACTTTAAAACATGTTAAACAAATAGCAGATAAATTAATATGTAAAATTAGTAAAAAAAATAAATTGCTGAAGTAAACACTAATATAAAACAGTGAAAAAATTACATAAAAAGTAATGTATCATATAAAGTACTTACAAAACTAAAGACCACACTACACCTACTTATTTAATAAAACTTATATAATAAATAAAAATTATAATAACATATAATAAAGAATAAAAATATTTAACTAAACTACATTACTACTACTACTATATACTTAACTTACTACATAATCATTCTAAACTAACTTAAACTTAAGCGATATACTACTACTTTAACTACTACTACTACTACTTAAATATATAAATCTAAAATTAAAATAATTTAATAACAATTTAAATAATAATAATTAATTAAATTAATAATATTAATAATATAATTAAATAATAATAATAATAACCTATGTTAATAATAAATAACAATAACGATGACAATGACAAGTTTTATGAAAACGTAAATGGATAATAAATTAATACAATAAAAGTGAAAATATTATGAATCCTATATAAGGAAATTGTCATCAAATAAACGGCCGGAAGTCTATGTATGGATGGAAGCTCTATGCCATCTTATTGAATTATAAAGAAAATAAATCTAAAATCTTTCCGATATAAAAATTAAATCAAGTCTAAAAATAATTAAATATTACAATAAAATAATAAAAATGATCTATCATAAAAAAATGAAGCCATAATATAAATCCGTGCTCAAAAATGTAAAATTTAAATAATGTTAAACCTAAAATAAATTGGTGTATAAGTGTCTATTGATCTAATACATGATTAATTTATCTTAACTTAAGTATGTGGCAAATGTTATCAATAATATGATATTTATACTAACTTAATATTGTATATGATATACAAATATGCTACAGAGATATGAATTAAAAAAGATTTTTAAAAGCTAAAATTAAATCCAATATCGGCAAACGATTCTCAACTTTATTTTTGCCTCAAGATCATATTATAAATAATATAAATATGAATAAGGAATGTTTCCTTTATTAAATCACGTTATGTTCTTACAAATTAACTAAATAAAAAATATAAACTTAAATGCTTAGAAATTTTAAATGAAAGTCTTCAAGTTTTAGTTAATAAAAATTAATAAAAATTCATAATTAAAAGTTGTTACTTAAAATTAACAATAATAAATATCATCAACTCTAATTATAATTTAAAATCGACTCTAAAATAATTGTTTAAACTATCCTGGTCGAAATTTCGCGGCAACTTTACGAAAATAAATAGGCAATTAATCCGTTGTTTAGCTGACGAGTTGAAAATGAAGAGTAGCTTGTTGAAAAGGTAAGCCAATTATATAAATATCCACGCTTAAATTAGCACATTGTTAAAACCTGCGATAGAATATATGAGTGAACGAACTTTCGAAACACTTAAGAATTAGAACCTTCTAGTGCCCTTTTAAACCAGGAATCACAGGTGCATCTAAATAACTGAACTAATCCTAAGTTGGAACCTATAGGATAATTAGAAGTCATATAAACATCTATTGAAAAAGATTTACCCACAAAATATCACTTTGTTTCAATCAGGTGCTAATTGCAGTGAGGTGTGATAAATTGTTGTATTATGAAAATCCATACATAATGTATCATTTATATTATTTTTATAATGTACTTGTTCAAAAAATGCGATAAGTTATCGAAGGGAATGAGGAGAAAACCATATAGGTACATAATAACCCCCATACCTAATAAACGAATTCGTTAAAAACTAGGATAATTAATAAAATTAGTATATATTATATTATTATATATATAATTATATATATAATATATATAATATATTATTATGATATTAAACTAAATAATTTCAAAAATATATATTGGCTTTATATATAGAGGATATAAATAATAATAATTTTTTTAAAGAACTATCATTCCATGAATAAATTTAAATAATATACATAATAAATATAAATAATTAAATCTAATATAATAATTTAGATTTACTGATTATGAGTAATAGCTATTTTACTTCATCTCTATAAATATTTAATGATTAAAATTATTGCTAAATATAACCTTTTGTCAAATCTTATTGTCAAATCTCTTATTGAGGTGTGGAGCTCAAAAACTATATTAAATAATAATCAATAGTAACAATGTAACCGCTAGCTGCTGCTGAGCGCAATATTAAAGCGTTATAGTGATACCAAATGTACAATACTATCAATTGTAATACTTAATTGAAGTACCTCACAAGTACTCAACTTTTAATAAAAATTTATATAATAGTATATATTAATCCAATTTTCGCATTTGCTATAGTATAAAGATTATCATAAAATTACTCTCATTTCATTTTTCAATAACACTATATTATACTCTCATAGTCTCAAATATCTTTCATTAATAAAATTGTAAAATATTAAAAGTAGTCAATAATTATAAAATTATAAAAATCATTAATAAATAAAGAAAATTAAAAAATGCCCACAACAATGAAGCTCATAAAACTCTTAAACTCTATTTATTTTACGATGAGTAATAACAAGGCCCATATTACAATAAAGTAAAACAAAATCAATTCGCTTTATACCCTGATTTAAGCTCAATGGAAACCATTCTTGATTCAAGTATAGTAACCCTAACCAACTAACTACCAAAACTGATATACAAATACTTGTAATGACAGTATGAATATACGACCTTATCTGAAATGAAGGCTACATATAAATCAATGAGGATATTGATTATATATACTGTAACATAGGAGGACAGGGAAGAAAGAAAAACAGAGTTTTTATTCTTCCTTTGCGTTGTAAAAATGACGTCACCTACGATTTTCACCTATCCTGTGTGACCGTTGTTTTGTTGATGAGGAGAACTTAGACTAGTATTAATTGATATAAATTATTAGAAGAGGAGTATAATTAATTAAAATAAAGCTGCTAAAAATCCATTCAAGTTTAAACCTTTTACATAAAAATCTTCTAGAGAAACCTTTACGTAAAAATATATATATAATATTACTTTAATCTTTCTAGATGTGTAGAAGTCGACTTTGATAAGGAATAACATAGGCTTAAACGAAAATAACGATATAATAATTATATATATATATATTAATAAAGACAGACCTGGTGAAGGGTTAGAAATATAGTAATAAAATAATAATAAGGAGTAGAAACAAAGTTACCTGTAAACGAATACATACGTAATATAGTAATGATTGTCGTTATATCTGAAAGACTCTAATTCTTCTTTTTTATTATTTATTTTCTTTTCTTAACTTTACTTACATTATATGTCAAATAAAATTACATCACGATTTTGATATTTTTGTGGCTCTGGATATAATAATATCAGAAAAAGGTGGTGTTAGTAGATAGGATGAGTCTGAGAATAACATGAAAACCCAAAGGGCGTCACCTCAAGTTATTCTGAGGCCTAGAATAAACAAATCTCCTTACCACATGTACTCGAGATTCAACCTAAAAAATCCTAAGCCGAATAAAATTCATTAGGGAATCTTTGTGTGAAATAAGACAATAGCATTGCTATTGTCAATTAAGAGGGTATATGCAACTCTGTGTAAGAGTGCATATTTGCCTAGGTCTCTAGCATATACATCCTTAGAATTCTCTATAGGTGTAAAAATCCTAATTCATTATCTTTACACCATATGTGTATTAATCTAATATTAAAACATTCTAATTTTTGCACCTCTTTGATCCCCCAAGGGAAATGAAGACCTATAACATATTGAGTAAGGAGTCTAAAGTCCATGACCCTCACACGAGAAGGGGTATTAACGCCGTGAAATGAAAGGATGTAAGAGTGCCCTCAATAGGTGAATTGAGTTAATTCATCTGAGATAAAAAGTAGGTAATTCAAACCAAAACTAGCCGGTAAAAAGGCAAATTTAGTTAATAATGAGAAATTCTGAACCAATAATCATATGTTTGAAAGTAATATACATATATAAATTGTGGTTCATAGATTAGTATTGCTAAATACGATTAGTGCATAATCAATTAAATAAATCACTATTAATAATAATAATTCTGATTAAAACCATATTTGTCATATTATCAAATTACTCAATCATAATAAAAGCCCTACTACGTTGGGAAAGTAAATCTACTAATTCAATTTCACCCCAAAATTAAGTTGGAATGAAAGTCCATTTAATTCATTAAAAGTAATAATGAGATGATTTCGATACTCATATATATATATTAATAATTAAATATATTAATATATAAATATATTTTAATATATATAATTAATATATTATAATATATATATAATTAATATATATAATATAATTTATATATTAATATAATATATATATTAATAAATATTAATATATTATAATATATTAATATTATAAATATATATATATAAATTATATAATAATTATTATAAATTAACTTTTCGCCATTTAGTAATTTTTTATATGACACATCTTTGAATCCTAATTTAAATAAAAATTGCTTAATCTACAATATTAATATGTATAATCTAATATATATAAATATTAATTAAACATAATATGGAATTTTAAAATATTGTAAAATTATAAGATTTATAAGAACATAGTAGGAAATATTATTTCAAATCACAACGTTAGAATGAGTAAATTACCCCATCATTAAGTCAGAAATACGGTACAAAACATCACACGTCCATATATATATATAATAATTAGTAATATTATATAATAATTAATATATATTATTATATATATATATAATATATATATATTATTAATATATTATTATAATATTTAATATAAAAATTATATATAATACATATTTAAATATTTGTAATAATTAACAATTTTAATAATTATACAATTTTATATATTATATATTAATATATAATATATTATATATAATATATATATATATATAATAGTAATAGCTCTATACTTTAAACTTTTATGGGAGTTCTGTTCAGATACTTCAAATGAAATTCTCTCTCATTTTTTGTATTCGGAAACATATATACAAGTCATTTCAGGAAATAAAATTGCTTATCTGCTTAAAAATCTTCACTGCTGACCAAAAAATAATTTTATTTGGCTATAAATCGTACCACAGCAACAGCATTTTAAATAGTTAATTAGCCTAAAAGAAGTAAAATATATGAATAATTTTGCTTAATGTAGTAAACATTTTTTGTTAATCTGAAAGATAAAACTAGATCTACGTGCTATTCTAGTAAAACTATATAAAATCATTCAAAAAGGATAGAAAAGTCAACCATTCTAATAAAATTTAAGAACTCTTTTAGGAATACAGAAAGCCTCTTAATAGATAATAATAGTATTTAAGAATATTCAAATGAAAATAATAAATAATGTAAATAAATTTTAATACGAAGACGAATTCATAAATATTTAAACAATAAAGCCACGTCTCTATGCCCATAACCTTTATTTTGATGTACCACTTCTTTATTTGAAAAAAATTATTTAATAGATACTTATATGTATCATAATAATAACGTTTCTGAAAGTTTGTTAAAAGACATAATCAGCGTTTCTGAAGATTTGTTTAAAGTTTATCAAATGATTCTTACAAGTTTATATCACATATTTTCCCCATAGATGACAGCGTTTATGTTTATTCTGTTATTGTTTTTTATGTTGTAGTATAAATTTGTTTTTTAATGAATATATAATATATATATAATATTAATAATATAGATATAATATATTCTTTATATAATATATAATATATTATATATATATTAATATTATATAATATATATATATATAATATATAATATATAATTCATAGTTTCAAAATTACAACATATAAGCACAAATTTAATAATAATAAAAAAGATTTTACAAGTTCTTTATCTCAATATATAATAAATTAAATCCCTTCTCTAGTCAATATATGTAATATAGTGTATAATACTTAATAATATACTTAATATATGTTTATTATTAATATAAATAAAATAAATTTTTACAAGCACTACTACGGGCACTATATAGCTCTAATATTAATGAAGCTATAAGAAAAGTTTCAATGACGAAAGGTAAATAACAACACTAATAGTATTATTATAGTATACTTGTGAGAATGAGCAATACTGAACCCGCTCACTGAGAAATTTACAATGCAATAAATACTATAACTCATAAAAAGATTTATTGAGCCACCATATACAGTATATAAATATAAATTATATTATATATTAATTTATATATATCTTAATATATATATATAATAATATATTATATAATATATTAATATATTATATATATTAATTATATTAATATATATTAATATATATATATATAATATATATTAATAATATTATAATTAATAATATATATAATGAATAATAAAATAAATTATATATTAATATAATATAATATATATATTAATATATAATATATTAAATTAATATATATATATATTATATAATATATATACATATAATATAATTTAATATATATATATATATATATAATAAATATAAATAATTTAAATAATATATATATATATGTATATATTTAATATATTATCAGATATATAATATATATATATATTATATATAATATATTATTAATTAATATATATTAATAATTAATATATATTATAAATAATAGAATATAATATATATATATTAAATATATTATAAATTTATATATAAATCATATATATATATTATATATATAATATATATATATATTTAATAATTATTTATTAATTATATTTATAATAATTAAACCGATATATATATTATTAATATATTATATATATATTATAATATAATATATATATCTAGATATATATATTAATAATAATATATATATATATATATAATATATAATATAATATCTATTTAATTATTTAAATATTATATATAATATAATATTATTAATTATATATATAATATATATATAAAGATAATATTAATATATTATTATATATATAATATAATTAAATATATATATATAAATATATAATATATAAGATAATATTAATATATAATATATATATAATAATATATTAATATATATATATTTTATATTAATATATTTACAATAAAGTATATGTACCAGAGATATGTACTCCATATTGATAATTTCCATATATATATTATATATATATAATATATATATATATTATATATAATAATTTATAATATATATATATTAATTATATTATAATATAAATATTATATATTAATATTATTAATTAATTATATAGTATATATAATATTAATAATTAATATATATATAATCTAATATTTAATATCTATAATATAATAATTTAATATTATATATTTATTAATATATATATAAATATTAATAATATATATAATAATATATTATATATGTAATAATATAATTTATATTATTAATATTATATATATTAAATATAATTAATTATAATCTAATGTATAAAAGCTTCAACAATGTGTATATTTTTTTGATATAAATATTATTATAAAAAAAATGGTGCAAAAATATATATTATAATTTATATTATATATATTAATTATATTAATATAATATAATATAAATATATTAGTGAAGTTATAAAGCAAAATTTTTTTATATTTACTTACATTTTCTATTATTGATAGTATCAAAACACCCTAAAAATCCTACTTAAATAATTATATATATTTTATTAAATTTATATTAATTTACGATCTCTTTTATAAATCAGCCTACCATTTTAATAATTTACATAATATTAATACACTAAATATAGAGATTAAACTTAACATACATATTTTTGGTATTCCAATTATTTTCAAAATGACTTATTATCTTCATTTTTATTCATAAATTTTACAATACAGTATAAAATATTATTGTAAGTATGATTATATTTTCTTATGTTATTTTTTTCTTTATTTATATTATAACGTCTTAATCTACCTAAAAATTTTAATAATTAATTATAATAAGTGATAAAATCTTCCTGTACTATTAAGATTATATAATATTATATAATATATATATATATATATATATATTAATAATAATATTATTTATCATTAATATATTATATATATATATATAATATATATATATATTAATATTGTATAATATATATTAATATAATATTAATTATATATAATAATAATTATTTATATATATATATATTATTATTATTATTATATAATATATAATATAATATACTTAAATTAATAATATAAATATATATAAATATTATATTAATATTATATATATATTATAATATAATAAAATATATTTAATATATTAAATATATATTAATTAAATTTATTAAATATAATATATATTATATATAATTATATAATATATATTTCGTATAATAGATATCTAAAATTTATTTAACGGCAATTAATGGCGTAATTGTAATTAACTATTCCTTAAAAACAAGACCACTAACATATATGTACATGATTCAGACATCGCTGAATTTATTATATTAATACAATCAAATTTCTATCCTGCCTTCTATCCGCTCTGCGTATAGAAATATCATCCACTTAGGTAGATCTCCATTATCAAATGTAGGAACGGTTAAAATATGGTAACGGATAGATAATAACCAGACAGACAGTAGCTCAAAAACATGATCGCCATCTTTCTTTTCGTGAAGCTGTTATTCTATAGGTATTCCCGTATGAGTCCATTAGACAATGAATGCCTTTCCCAAATATAGAAATTCCATGTTGTATAATTAATATTTATCCTATACTCTTCTAGACAAGATCTCTGGTATTTTATAATTGGCAAATGAAGTGTATAATCTATGATATCGATATATATATATATATATTTATATATATGATCAGCGTGATCGGCGAATAGTTCGAAAACTTCGATAATTATATTTCTTCTGACACTTCTATCTGCAATAAATTTTGCCGAACGCTCAAACCCCGCAAAATTATTTTACTAACAATATCTTCATTGATTGTCCCCTAACCTGGACCCTCCATCGCCGTCTGGTCTAATCCTAATCTTAACTTTCCTATAAACACCTTCTAAAAGTTATCTCCATTAAAACTATCCTGAATCCTGCTAAACACAAATTAATTTGTATGATATTTTCATATGTATTTCTAATCAAGAAGGATTTATTGCTGTAAATCTCAATTAGGATTATTATAAATATAATGAAGATGCTTTTTTTTAAGTTGTTGTGTATTTGATAACTTATTTGAAACTGAAATATTATTTTAAAAATTGCATAAAATTTGGGGAATATCATGGGTAAAATGTATCGAATTAAAACCTGAGTATTCAACACCCATGGATAACGTTGTATATTATTAAACACAAGTATGTTCAAATTTATTTCTGTTATTCGGAAGTAGGTGGGTCACGGTCCTAATTAGATGTATTACAAATATAACGCAATATTATTAATTATATTATAATTTAGATGATTATACTTAAATTAGATAATTATATTTAATATATATAATTATAATATATAATAAATAATATAATAATTAATAATTATAATAATATATATATATAATTAATATATATATTAATATAATATATATATATTAATATATATTAATAATAATATATAATATATATATATATAAATATATATCTATTACTAATATATACTGTATATTAATAAATATATAAAATATATATATTATAATTATTATAAGTGTGTGTAAGTGTAGTGTGTTAGTATATGGTGTGTAGGTTGAATATTAGTTTGATGTGTGTAGTATAATTATAATAATGTAGTTTGTGTTGAGTGTTTAGTTAGTTGTGTTATTGAGGTCAATACTCCTTTATATAGAACGCCAACGAACCACCTCATGAATGGTGTACTTTAATACTTATACTTTTGCTGGTGAAAAATAAATTCGAAGCAATCCTATACAGTCTTACAAATTTATTAGAATAAGAGAAATAATTGTAAATCCTTCTATGGGAGATATCCACTAAGAGAAAAAAGTGAATATTAAGGATAAACAGAGACTTTGAAGTGTGCGGTTTCATAAATTGTTTACAGTTTTGTTGTGGTTATACTATATATAATATATATTATCTATAATGGATTATATGTCGGAGTAAAATGAGAAAAGTTTAAAACCGCATACTATATGAGACTTTTGGTGAACTAGTAAAATATTTATTTGTGAACCACAAATTAACAAATGCTAGTGAACGATCCGATTTCTTCCTAGCTTCTAATAATCTATCACTCTATACATATCATCATTATGTTAAAATTTGCAGTCTATTGGTGAACGTCTTTCAAAAATAAAAGTAAGTAGTGAATGTAGGTGGAGGAATAAGTTACTTCTGTTTATTTATAGCTTGTACGGTATAAATGTAACGAAGGGACAGTGATAGATACAATATTATACACCTTTACATCAGTAACTATTAAAGATAATATCCGGAAAAAATATCAAGAGAGAGAGAGATGAAAGGATAATAGAGAGATAGAGAGATGAGATAAGAGAGTTTTCGTGATTGATAAGATGAGAGTGAAGATAAGATAATGAGAAGAGAGTAAGTAGAGAATGAGATATGAGAAATAGCTTAGAAATATTAAGTTTTGAGACGTGAAATAAATCTTATGAAAAGTCTATTTATCCAGCTACGCCAAACAATAATATTCAGACGAATATAAAGTATCGTAAGCAGAGAACCATAATCAGGTGTAATGTGAAAGAAAATAATACTGACATGACAATTTTGTGATTAGTTAACACAATAAAAAAACTTCAGTCCTTTTACTTTTTAAATGATTCCAATGTACAATTAAATAAAAATATGCATCATATTATTCTGAGTTAAATACAGTCGCTAGCAATGATTCTTTTTGAAACACCCTATTATGTATATATATACTGCGGGTAGATTAAAAAAGACTTGCAACCAAATAATAAAAGATCGAAAATGATCAAATATAGAAAAAATATAATTAGCAAGGCTAAGGGTGGTAATATATAAGATTATATATTAAAATTATGAGACCATAACAATTAGTAAATACAAATTTAAAGACCGTTATTCTTATAATTTTATAACATTGATAATAGGTAATTTCATATATAGAGCGAAAATCATACGTCTATATTAGTAAAATTATAAATATTATTAGGAAAATGAGTTTAGTAGGATGAAAGTGAAGTATATAGGAGGTGAATACATCTGTGGAATCTATTATATAATATTTGATAATATAAAATAGAATAGAAAAGATTAATAATATGAGAAACGATGGTCTTAACGGTTTTGTCAAAGGAATGTTAAAAGATTAGAGTATCGAGGCATTGTTCGAAAGTGAAAAATAAAATTAAAGAAAGTGAATGAAGTTAAAATAATAACTGACAATTTTTGCATAAAATTAAACTATAAAAGATATCTGAGGAAGAATGAACCATTTTTAGAATTACAACTTTTAAGTAAAGAAAATGAGTTATTTTTTTTTGTTTACGCAGAATAAAAAAATAGAAAGAGCTGTTTGAAATGAAAAAGATAGATAAGAATAATTAGGTGGTATAGAAATCTATTATTTCGTGAATACACAGCGAGTTCTATAATATACATATCACTTAAAGACAAACAGACGAGCTAATTAACAAGGTTTCAATGAGCTTTATTGAAGGACTATTATTTCTAAATCCACTCCAAGTAACCACTTTTACCTAAGTACCAATCATTAAATGACAGATGTGAGGATCTCGAAGAAGTACAACTGCAGGTTTGACCAGTTCGTGGCGCCTAAAAATGCCATAAAAACGCTCTTAGTACATGAGACAGTCTTCTTGTGAAAATGAACATTGTAATGATAGGGGACACACATAGATTGCGATATTATAGGTTAAGGATGTGATCCATATAATCTTAGTACTGGGATTAAGACTTTTAATTAGATAATAGATCTTTAATAATATAATTATATCAGTATATATATTATATAATAATTATAATAATTATATATATTAATATATATATATTAATATTATATTATAATTATAATATATTAATATTATAATATATTATATATATATATACTAAAGATAATATATATTAATGATTAATGATTAATAATAGTATATATATATAAAATATATATAATTATATATATATAATATATATATAATAATATATATTATATATATTTTAATGTATTATATAATATATATAATAATATATAGATAATTATAATTAAATATATATATATATTTAATATATATTATATAAATATATATATATATTATATATATATATATATATATATATATATTATATTAATTATATTAATATAATTATATATATATATAATAATTATATATAAATAATAGTTAATATATATAATATATATATTATATAATTATATAATATATATATATATATATATTATAATATATATATAAATTAATATATATATAATATATATATCTATATATATATATATTAAATATATATAATAATATTTATAGATATATTATATTTTAGTATATAATATTAAATTATATAATAATATATATATTAATATATAATATTATATATATATTTGTTATAATACGCACCACAGCTTATCAACATTAAATTGACACTCTATTGATGGAGAATACTGAGATAAACTTAACAGCTTCTCAGTTAATCTCAATATTATTGTCAATGTGGTTCATATTACAAAGAAACTAATCCAACAGTTTGTACCTCATTATACGTAATAGCCTGTAAATATTCATTAACATACATACATAATATATATATTATATTATATTTTAATTATATATATATATTAAATAATAATTATATAATATTATATATAATATATGTTATATATGTATATATATAAATATATTATTATATATAATATAATATATAATATTATTTTTAAATATTAATATAATTATAATATATAATATTATTATATAATTTATTAAATATATTAAATTATATAATTAATATATATATTAATATATTAATATTATATATATTTTATTAAATATATATATAATTATAATATATATATATATATATTATTAATATTAATATATTATAATTATAATATAATATATAAATAATTATGATATATATTAATATTAATAATATATTATAATATATATATATAATGTATAATCATATATATTAATAATATATATAATAAAATTAAACTCCTTGAGTGATTTCTATCATTCTTATCAAGGATTAGATTTCCCGTGCCCTTCATAAATCGAACAGTATAATATGCCATAGCTAATCTGACTAGATTCACGATAGGGGCTTGAGCCAGATAGCGTCCCTGTTAATATTTTTGCTATATGGAAGTACTAGTCATGTACATTAATTTCACTATATTATTAGATCTTTTGTCCCGCAAAATAAAATTACTTACTTACCCAATCGGGACAGTTGTAAAGTCCAAGACACTAATAATCTGGTTCTAAAATTAAGATTAAAGTTTAAATTAATTGATAAATTCTCACTGCCCTAGAAATCTGTTATATAGTTATAGATTAAATAATGCATATTATATATACACCTAAATTTTGCTATCTACATAGATATATATTGTTCTCATCAACTAATACTGATACCTCCTTGATTGTCTATGCCCAAATAAGGTATCTCAAGGCATTCATTTATACATAGTAATAATCTATATACAAGTTATTATTACGCGCAGTAGTATTATAGACCGATGTCCCGCATTAGGGTTGAAAAGAAATCTGCCAGCCTATGTATCACTCAAGGAGTGTAGTTCTATCATCACAAATTTCCAGACATGCCGTGCTAATTGCGATGTTATCTTTGACATCTCTCTTTGTTATTAATAATACAATAATAGTAATTGTCACTAACAATATTACTCTTATGTCTGTAAAGGATAATAATCTATATATACGAAATATGGTGTAGAATAATTTATAATTGGTATAAATTGATTTAAAATATATATTAATATATAATTATAATTGTAATATATACTTTTATATACCTATTTACTACCTACACTTAATAATAATATAAATAAAAATATATTTATAACTAATTAAACCTATATATATAATATTAATGGCAATTATATAATATAATATTAAATCTGGGAATTGGTCAAATGTTTTTTATTTGTTAGAGTCTTCGATTCTTGCTTAAGTTTCCTAACAATCACCCGTTGGAATTTTATAGGTCTAAAGCCCTTCCTATCTAGGAGGAATATAATATATATTATATTATTATTATATTATATAATATATAAATATTAATTATTATAAATATAATATATATTAATATATATATTATAAACATTATTATATATAATTATATATATATATATATATAAATATAAATAATATAATATTTATATATATATATAGAAATTATATATATAATATATATAATATATATATATATATATATTATTATTAATATATATATAATCATATTTATAATTTAAATAATTATTTAATATATTATTATTAATATAATTAATTAATTATTAATAATATAATATTAATATTATTATATAATAATAATTATAATGATTATCATGATATGATATATAAGTAGAGTTAATATAAGGTTGATATATATATTATATATATAATACAGAACTTAGTAATATATAAAATGATTGCTAAATATATAATATAATTGAATTAAATGATTGTAAAAGAGATATTTGACAACGAAATTGCATACTTAGTCAGCGTACTAGTAGGTATAGCGTACTATGTAAAATAATATCAAATATTTATAATTATATATATATTCTGTAGTATATATATTATAATAATATATACTATATAATAATATATATATAATATTATATATAATATAATAATATGTATATGTATATATAATATACATTATAAATATATTCATAAAAGAATTAAATATATTAACTTCTATAGGTATAACGTCATGATGTTGATATAATATAATATTATATCAAATAGATATAAATATTAATATATAATAAATATATAAATAATATAAATATACTATATATATATAAATATATTATTATTATTATATTATATATATATATATATATATAATATATATAATATATATATATATCTATGATATACTATAATTTATTATTACTATATTTAATATTGATGAAATATAAAATGATAATATATATATATATATATATATAATATATAATAAATAATATAATTATATATAATAATATATATATATATCATATATATAAATATATATATATTTATTATATATATTAATAAAAATATTAAAATATAATAGCCGAGTATATTTATAGATATATATATATAATATCTTAGTTATATAATATATTTACCGCTACACCCTTTAACCCAAAAGCCCACAACCACTTTATGAAGATACACTCTATAAAAAACGTATGTGCGCACCAGCTAAAGAAAGTAGCACGCACACACGAGTGGTCGTATATTGTTCGTAAGTCAATCAATCACCACGACAGTTGTCTCACATATTATACAATTGATATTTAACCACACACATTTAACCCCTCCCCCCTATTCTCTCGCACATTACACCCCAACAACTCGCCTTTTACCCCCCCGCCATTCTCTTTCTCTTAGCTCCGGTTGCCAATGGCCACATTGTGTTTACCCCCCCCTTCCGTTGCCATGAGCTACAATCATCATGTTACCCTAACCTCCACTTCATTATAGATATATACTATTAATCTCATACGTCTAAACACCCTAATCCCGTAAGGAATTCGTCACATATCCACCGTAAGACTAATAAACACTGACCTTTGCCTAACCGCATGAAAACTCGTACACTTGTCATAGAAAAAATAAAGTTAGAAGCTATAGTGGATATTACGTCCACCATAACAAGCCCTCCCTATGAAGTCCACGCCCAGATGGGCTCTCAAGTGATGGAGAGTGCGCCGAGGAAGAAATTATATCTCCTTTCGACTATTTCTTTCCACGTAACAAACGAGATGTCCCAGACGAGTCACTCGTTTTATTACCCCGGTCTTATCAGGGAATTGTTTACAATTACACTACGAAAGATACGACTCGATTTGATTTTTCCTGTCCTCTGTCTGAAGCCTGCATTGTCTTATAGCAACACCAAAAAAGCTGTATTAATGGTTAGCCAATATAAACCTCAGACCAAATGAACAGCAAGCTGTATCCTAAGAAGTGCCTTTTTTAATACTCCAATTACTTCACACCTTACATGCTTTTCCTTCACTTCTCTTTGCCCATGTATTATGATAATAGTTTATAAATAACTATAAGTAAAATTAGTAAATAACATAGATATGATGTGAAGCAATTATCTTACCGAATAAAACCTCGTACTCAATCCATTAGAGTGCTCCAGCTAATGGGGATATTAGGTACATGAAAAGTAATACCGAAAGTTAGCTATGGCCTTATAGTTATGGTAGATAGGTACTATAGTACAAACTGAAAAGTTCCTACTAATGAGCAGTATAAAAATTAATAATAAATAATATTTGAAAATAAAGTTCTCTAAAGTCTAATAAATAGAGTAAATTATGAGATATAATATAAATATTAATAATAATAGTAATTAAATAATTAAATCCATCTATTTTCTACCACAGATTGATCTCTTTTCCGAATCAGTTCAGATGGATTCTAATTAGGCTAATAGAGTTTATTGATAGAGTCAATAATAAGGTATACTATTAATTACCCTTTTTTAATTTTTTCATACCTCTCATTTTGAGAAGTTTAAAGTTTTCACCGTTCGTATGAAAATAGTTTGATTTTGTAATTTATTTAAAATTTTAACCATCATGGATGAAGTAATAGAAAATAAAATTAAGTGAGCGCAACCGGTATTGATGAACCTTATTGAGATATGTTCAAATTAATAAATAAATTAATAAAAAGGTATAATATAAATTATTTGGAATAATTATATAATATATATAAATAATATAATTATATTCTTCTTTCTTCCTTTCTCATCTTACCTTATTAAACTATTTGAAATAAGTAGAGAAATAAATATAGAAAGGGTAGCTGTGACTAAGCTATATACGGAAATAAGATAATAAAAAAAGCGTATAGAAAAGGAATAATATGACTAAAAAAAGTGTAAAAAGGAAATCCCAGCCCTACGCCCCTATCATTGTACCATAATTAGTTAAGAACTCGTATAACGCAGTAACAAAATCCACCCTAGAAAGTGCTTCACGGACACCAAAGTCGACGGGCAGAAATACTTCAAAACTATAAATATATAGTAAATCGAACCATAGTGTAGGGTTTCAATTCCCCTTGTGCACCAGGTTGGCGCCAAATCGAAATACCTCACCTGTCACAAAACCCTGACGCCATTCTCTTTATTACCGATCATGCACCTTAATCTTAACTCGCTCTCTGTCCAAATCAACTAATTCACTCTCCTGCAGTAAACATTCCTTTACTGACTCAATCCTACTTTTTATCTTCCGTCTCCAGTACCGGTTACGCCTAATTAACCCAATCACAACTCCATACAAAACTACTACATCCGCTTAATACCAATTCCCGTAGCCTATCAATCAATCCTTTATCCTACAATGAATCCAAATAATACACTCTCATAAACAAACTATTAATCATTTTTTTACTGTAACTAATCGGTTTACCCCTTTATTTCACACACAAAACTCTTATCTTAATTATCGATCATAACCTAAATTTAATAATTCAAATTCTCACACCTAATAATACCCTAAGATTGATCCATCGAAACACATTGAACTTTATAGATCTGAATATTCTTATAATTCCAGACTAAGTTTCATCTAAACTATTATACAAATATACAACGAACGGATACAAATATATATAAAGAACTCCTAAATCAAGCAATAACAGAGCTTGAAGCTAGTGCAACTAAAATAACATAAATTGTAAACATATAACAATTGCCACATTCTATATCATCTAATATATAAATTTAGCATCCAAACATTACCTGAGTGAAGAGTGTAGCTACAGCAAAAATAGTTGTTAAAGATGCCATAACTCTCGTATCAAAGATCTGAGGTCGAAAAAAGAGTGTAACGTAGGTAATCGTAAGTAATATTAAAGAAGGAATATAAATGTTAAGGATGGCGTAACCCGATCTTCTCTTTAGAGGAATCTAAAATAACATAAATTGTAAACATATAACAATTGCCACATTCTATATCATCTAATATATAAATTTAGCATCCAAACATTACCTGAGTGAAGAGTGTAGCTACAACAAGAAGAGTTGTTAAAGACGCCATAAATTTAGCATCCAAACATTACCTGAGTGAAGAGTGTAGCTACAACAAGAAGAGTTGTTAAAGACGCCATAACTCTCGTATCAAAGATCTGAGGTCGAAAAAAGAGTGTAAACATTCTATATCATCTAATATATAAATTTAGCATCCAAACATTACCTGAGTGAAGAGTGTAGCTACAACAAGAAGAGTTGTTAAAGACGCCATAACTCTCGTATCAAAGATCTGAGGTCGAAAAAAGAGTGTAACGTAGGTAATCGTAAGTAATATCAAGACGGAATATAATGTTAAGGATGGCTGGTAACCCGATCTTCTCTTTAGAGGAATTTTCACTCTTACTTTACTAAATTCCTCGTCATAGTGTATAATTTCTAAAGTTCCAATCTGAGGAAGAAATAAAAGAAAATACTACTACTATTACTATTGCTACTACTACTACTTCAGCTACTACTACATACTATCGTACTATTTACTCGACTGTACTAAGACACCATCAGTACTACTACCTACTCACATACTTATAATACTAATCATAAGTAACAATAATATATACATAACAAAATAATAATAACTAATAATAATAACAATAATAAAACATAATAATCAATCTCTTATTCAAATTAATAATAATAATAAAAATAATATTATAATATGTTTTCATATAAAATTAAGTAGTATGTATTGAAATTTTATTATTATTATTATTATTATTATTATTATTATTATTATGTATTATTATGATTATTTTTGTTATTCCATTATTATTATTATTATTATTAGGTTATTACTTATTATTATTATTATTATTATTATTATTATTATATTATTATTATTTTATTTTATTATTATTATTATAGGGGGTGGGAGATTGAGTCCTATTACTACCTCACCTGTCTCCCGTAGTTCCCGAAGGGAGGCCGACGCGCGAGAGAACCCCGCTCATGAGTCGACCAGTTCCACTGGCCATTATCTGCGCCGCATCGGGTTATGCGCAAGGTGCGGTAAAATATTAAAGAAATGACATAACCCTCTTTGGGTAATAAATAATCTTCGCTTTCTTATAATTTAACATAATAGTTGCCAATCATATTTCATTATAATTTTTAAAGATTTTTATTATTTCAAAATTTTATTATTATTATCTTTATCAAAAATTATGTATAATATCTTATTAAAATATTATTTTAATTTGAATTATATGAACAATATAAATTAACTTATTTATTATTATATTTATTATTTATTCATATTATTATTATTATTAATTATTATTATTTTACCCCATTTTCTTTGAAATCTTAGGAATATGATGGATAAAAATAAATGTAAATTTAAATAAAAAATTTTCCAATCCTGACAAAAAATGTTATATGACAAAAAAAAAACATGAATAGCCTTACTGAAGTCTCGTACCTCATATTCTGTGAGCATTTCATTTCCAATATTTTTTACCATTGTTCCATTAATATTAAAAGTTAAAAACATTTTAGTAGCTGAGAGAATTGAAAAATCCATTCCACAATTTTGTTCGTCAAATGGGTATAAAATGAGATTGAAATTACAAGAAAATGTTGAAATATATTTTCTTTGACCTGATAAAGGATTTTCTTTTCCTGAGAAGAGTTGAGCTGAAAATATTTTTTATTTCGAAATTTTAGAACATGTCAAAATTAAAAAAAAATAAAATAAAATAAAATACAAAGTGAATGATTGAAAGTGAGTTTTTCATATTAAAATTAAACAGAATGTGAATGCTGCTATATTTTAAAAAAAATAAGGTAGATAGTGAATGTAGCTTTAATTGAAATATATAAAAGTTGAAAGATTATGTTGCTCTATTTTAAAAAATGCGAATGTTTCTATTTTTAAAAATAAAATTAGAAAGTGAATGTTGCTTTTTAAAAATATATAGAAAGTGATGTTGCTATATTTTAAAGTTAAACTGAAAGTGAATTAATATTTGGAAAGGAATTTTGCTGTATTTAAAATTAGGAAGTGAATTTAAAAAAAAGAGGAAAGTGAATGTTAAAACTTTTGAAATAAATGAAAATTTGAAAAACTAATTAAATTAGAATACTTTTAATAAAGATAGTGTAACTTTATTCCTTTCAAGTAACATACAATATGATATTAGTATATTTTAAAAGATGCTAAAAGTATGTTGTATGCTTCTTAAGTGACATAACATTTCATGTGTACTAAAAAGAGCCTTACTTTCCTCTGATTTGCTTTTATCGACTGTATATTTGCTTCCGAATTTTGAAACATGCATAAAAGCCACGTCATCAAACTTTGTAAAGCTATTACCAATTGAATTCATGAATCCAATAAATGGAATCCAAAGCTTATTAAAGTTATCTTGAGATATTGAATTTAAGTTTGAAGCTTCTTTCAGATTAATAAAATTTAGTCTGTTGTCATACCATAAAAGCGTTAAGAAAAACGATACCCTAATCTCCATAAGGGACGTATCAACTGCGACGGATTCTACAGATATTTTCATTGAAATTGGTAATATATTATTGGTATCAGGATTTCCTCTTGGTGGTAGATCTGGTTTGTAATCAACAGGGTAAGATATAATTTCGCAATTTCTTTCATCACTGTAGTCAAAGCAATCGTATTTAAAGTCACACCTATTTGAAAGATTAATGCACTTGCCATCATTACATGTGAATTCATTTTCTTTGCAACTGGATAAGAGCAACTCTCTAACACCTGAAGGCTGATCACACACAGTTTCATAAAGAGTCCAATTTCTTCTCCCCATTGGATAGTTATATTTGGAAATCACCATTTCTGCAATTAAGAGATTTTGAGAAATGTCCTTCCATTGCCAAATGCTTCCACTTTTTTGAATTGTATATTTACCATAACCTCTAAATAAAATTTGATTTAATCGAGTTTGATGAGCAAGAAAATAAATATTCCGAAGCTCGAGTTCACAAGTTCCCTTAAGAGAATAGATTATTTTATCTTTGAATTCACAAAGAGCACAGCCTTTGTAAGTTGTACAGTCTGTGTCGTAAATTCCCCAGGCATCAAACTGTGCACAATTCTCAAATATCAGTCCGTTTGGCTCTCCTTTACTCCAAATGATTTTATCCTTGTATAACTCTTTGTTATAGTATGCTGTCCAAGTTCCTTCAACATCGATATCATTTAGATCTGTAAAAATATCTTTTACGCAAGCTTTATTACTTGGCCATTTATCACTTGTTATATTTGTCATTGAACTTAATTCTTCATAATGCTTTGGCAGTGGCAAATGACTTCCAAGGGCATGGCAAATGTAAGAAGCTTCATGATGAAATAAAGTTGAAAATACGAAGAAAGAAATTTTTTCTTCAAAATCACAAAACGTATTTTCGTTAACCATATAAGTCTCAACATTTTGAAGTAACCAGTCAGAATTCCATGAAACGTAGTTGCCTTCTTTTTCCAACTGACATTTAGCAAATGACTTAATATATTCCTCAGACAGCACCTCAGTCCACATATTGAGCTGGAGAACATATAAATAGTGTTAATTTTAGCAAATTATTAATAGTAAATACTCAAAATATTTATCACTAATATTTATCCCTTACTTGAGAAATTTCTCCACTGAAGCTTTGATACTCAAAATCTCCTTGACCCAGAAAAGCAAAGTTACCAACTAAATTTGAGGATATTTCATAAAAACTCTGGTAAATTTTTTCCCCATCTAAATAGGTTGTACAGGAATTTTCTGAGTCATCATAAGTAAAACAAATATGATACCATCTGTTAGTGAGATGATGTAACGTAATTTTAATAATTATTTATTTAAAAAGAAAGGAGATATAAAAGCTGGACAAATAATTTCAAATTAAAAATGATCATGAACACATTCTACTTGAAGTACTTACCTAAAAGTTTCCAAAATCTTTGGAAAAAGATGAAAGCTCCAGTTATTTGAAACAACAGGTCGAAATTTATTCAAATAAATTTCTGCAATAAAGTAAAAACAAAATCCAAAATATTAATGAGTACGAAAATTGAACGGGGTAAAAATAAATCTTTTATCCAACAAAGTCAGTATAGCAGAAATTTGTTTACCTTAAAATAAATAATATATAATTAACAGTTTTAGATTATTCTGGTTTGTGATTTGTAAGACTATGAAAGGTTGGTTGTTTGTGATTATGCAATGAACATTTTTCTAGATTATTCTGGTTTGTAATTTGTAAGATCTGTATTTTTTACCGTTCAATTGATGTGAATTTTTAGATTGTATTTAAATAATAACCGAGATCTTTACTAACTCTTATAGTTTAATGAGGATTTACTAACTTTTTTGTGGGTTTAGCTTCATATTATTTTGGATCTCAATTTCAAAACATAATATTTACATAAAAGCATTGCTCAGAAATTTTAGGAATATACATGTTACTGAGCAACAGTTGTAGCAGTGCTGAGAAACTGGTAAGCTTTTTTTGTCGGTTCCAACTACAGCATCGGCTAAATTATTTTAAAATTATCGACTCTGACTCCGACTCCTACTCCGACTCCGACTCCGACTCCGTATTCCGTCCGTAGGCTCTGCTTTCGGGTACATTTACTGCATTGTGAAATATTTTCACTTTTCCGGCACTAGCTTCTATTTCATCAACCACTCAAAATAAATGATGCTCCTGCTCTGGTCCGGCTCCGGCTCCGGCTGCACAGCTCCAATTACTAAGCAATCTTGCAAAAATAAAATCTAATAAAAAAAAGCCATACTACTTAAGATAATATATTGTATAGCCGTGATGAAAATGATCTTTTTGGAGAACCAAAATAATCAAATGATCAGTTGCGGTAATTTATCTTATAATCTTTATTTAACTGTATCTAAGATTCAAGATGTTGCTGTATCTAAGATACAAAATTAAATATTGATATTATAAAATAAAAGCATCGTATTTTTTAAAAAAAACTAGGAAAAATTAAAGAACTAAAAAATTAAGCTTTCGGTAGTGTTAGAATATTAATATAATTTTAACTTGGTTTCATACTGACATTAAATGAAAAGAACAATAAATAAAAAATATTTGATTTATACATTAATAATAATAATAATAATAATAATAATAATAATAATTAATATAATAATAATAATAATAAATAATAATAATAATAATAAATAATAATAATAATAAATAATAATAATTAAGATAATAATAATAATAATTAATAATAATAATATAATAATAATAATAATAAGCAAGTATAATAAAAAATAAACTGAGGAAAAATTAAGGAAACCAAGAACTTAGGATTAAATGAAGAAAAGATTAAAACTAATTGGAAGTATAACGATTTCCGAGAAGCCCCTTGGCCAAATTCCACTTGCTTTCAGAGCAAGGTTGTAAGCCGATAATTGTTTTTTTTTTTACTCCAACTGTGGTTCAGGCTTCATCATTTTAATATACTTGGCCCCAGCTCAGTTGAATCATTTTTAAAATTTCACAGCTAAGATTCCGGTTACGGCATCAACATTTTAAAAGTATGAGTTTCGGACAAATCTCAAAATCCACTTATTATATTTAATTTTATTTTTATCCTTCTCCGTCTTTGATTCTGACCAAAAAATATCTTCTGTCCTGGCTTTGATTCCACTCCAAATATTACAACTCCGAGATTCTGGCCCCACAGGCCTAATTCTGATGTCAGAAAATTTTAAGCAATTATGATGTATAAAATAAATACACAAAAATATATCAGATTCTACTAGTAAAGCAAATATGTAAGGGCTAGGAAAAAAAATATTCAAGGTCTTCTACTTTATTTTTATTAGTAGGTAGAGGTGTGGAGACGGGATTTTTTTTTTTTTTTTTTTTTTTTTTTTTTTTTTTTGTCTTCTTCCGACTAATCTCTGCAACATTTATATTTATGAAATCGTAATTGGTTATTAAATATATTGAAAAAAGAATTTGTTACTAACTCCTTTGATTTCATACACAATTACAAGTATGAAAAATATTTTATAGCAAAATAAATTTTTTACGTTGTGGTTACAAATGCTGCTGCTCCATAGATACGGCTCCTGCTCCGGCTCCAACTTTCCCGCTCCCGACTCCGACTCCGGCTCCGGCTCCGGCTTCTGGCTCCAGGCTCCAGATTCCGGCTCCGGCTATTTATTTTTATATATTATATATATATATATAATATATATATATATATATATATATATATATATATATATATTATATAGTTATATATATATATATATATATATATATATATATTATTAATAATATATATTATAGCATTATCATAGCTTTTTTGTTTTCATTTTTCTTTTTTTGGTTCCCCAGAATTGTGTGTTGTGTGCTCAAACATGCACTCAGAAACCCAAGGAAGAAATATTATCTATGTCGATGAGAAAGGACCACTCGACAACCTCCCCTCATTGCCTAAACGTGAGAGACTTTCACAGTCTAAAATCCACCCCCTTGAAGCTTCATACACTAGTGAACAGTCACTCACTGTGACATCTTTTCAAGGTCTGCGGTCAGTAGTAAGCCATGTCCCAACACAAAACCACGCCATTTGCTTCCTTTAAGCACCTTTCAACTCGACTATGCCAAATTCACATACCGTTCTTTCAGAAACTAATTTAATGACTCAATCTACTTTTTCTTCGATCTCCCAGCCGGTTGATTCCAAGAATACTCACCAATATATATCCGCTTAACCAACCGATTATCATCCATCCTTTCCATAAGGCCAAACCACCTTAATACATTCTGATTTACTCTCTCACTCACGCCTTTCGTCACACCAAACAGCTCCCTAATAGACTCATTCATTCATTTTATCAATTCTTGAAAATCGGATCTTGATAAGAAAAGCGAATACTGCTAACAAAACCCCTAGACATGAATATTTAATGACAAGACAGTCGCACCCTCAACTTTATTATAGACGTTTCTTTCTGTTTCTGAGGTTCATCAGTAAATTAAAATTAAAAATTAAATTAAAAGTTAAACAATAAATGATTATATGCATAATATACAAAAATGAGAATTAAAAAATATAAAGAATAAAAAATATAAAATATTAAAAAAAAATAAAAAATATAAAGTATAATAATAATAATAATAATATAATAATAATAATAATAATAATAATAATAATAATAAATAATAATAATAATAATAATAATAATAATAATAATAATAATAATAATAATAATAATAATAATAATAATAATAATATAATAAATAATAATAATAATAATAATAATAATAATAATAATAATATATAATATTTTGTGCAATTGATTTATTAGGCATTGTTTAAATGCCAATATAATTGGAATCCGTTCATAGTGATTTATTGGGCTGATATGTCATTATTAAAGTTTTCCTATATTTTTTAAATCCATAAATTTCGGCGTAAAATTATTATCCCTTACAACTGTGAGAGAAAGTTAAAGAATCAATTCTGCTTTGGATAAGTTTTCCTAACTTTTTTCCAAGTTTGCGAAAGTTCGTATTACAGCATTGTTTGTAGCGATTTTGAGTATATGAGAAATAGTGTGATTTCTTGAAAATCGGATCTTGATTAGAAAAGCGAATACTGTTACCAAAACCCCAGTCATGAATATTTAATGACAAGACTGTCGCACCCTCAACTTATTAATAGACGTTTCGTTCGATTGAAGGGGTTGGAGTGAAATGAATTCGCATTCTATATGTGAGTGGCTCGTTTTTACCTTAAGTAACATATCCCGAAATTGCTCCACCCCTATTCATCTATAAATTACCAGTGTTGCAGACTGTAACAGCTCTGTACACAAGAGATATTCCCCTCAATAATGATCAGATATCTCGAAACATTAGAACAGGTCTCCAAAAACCACCGGAAACATCCCCATCCGGATCATGCTTTCTAGCAGAATCACCCCATACCTAGACGAATAACTTCTAGTTTTGAAACCCTTTAAGCCCATAAAGAGGGCCGTATCAATTGAATCTTTGTTTCACATACAGTTTCCGTCCACCTTAATTCACTTCAAGCTCTGCAAACTTCTACAACAATCTAAATATATGCATATCAAATCTGCAACAACCAACTGCTGTCCTTACCAAGTTCAATTTCTGCGCTCATCGCGTTATATATTAGCTTCTTCTCGTTTGTGTTTGGGAAGTGCTTGTGGGTCCTTTTTTAACGATTGTTATTTAGTCTAATAGATATCTTTGTATTTATGAGTTGCCATCTTTATTTTTCATTATGTGCGGTGTAATTCCAATTAATAATTCATTCATAGCTCATATGCGATAAGCATGACTGTCATTAAACACTTTTGCCATGTGGTATTCCTATTCTGGAGTTGGTACAGGTTTTGAGTTAATGAAACTTTGAACTATGCATTTAGAACTTATTAAAATATGTGATAAGATAATTTATACATTATTATTATTCATTATTATTATTATTAATTATTATTATTATTATTATTATTATTATTATTATTATTATTAATTTATATTATTTTTATTATTATTATTATTAGTTATTATTATTATTATTATTATTATTATGAATTATATTATTATCTTAATAATATTCTTACCCTAATATGAATAACATTCTTAAACGACCTTCAATTTGGCTTTAGAAAAAATAGGTCTACAACTGAAGCCCTTGTTTTGTTTGACGGAAAAAATATCATGAAAATATAGAACATAATAAACCTCATCTGCGCTTATTTTTATTGATTTTACTAAGGCTTTGAGGCAATAGATCTTATGACTAACTTTCTGAGAAAAATGTTAAATATGGGAATTCAGGAAATACACTACAAGCGTTTAAAAAATATCTAGAAGGGAGATCACAGTATATCAAACTGGCGATCTCAAAATATGCCGGATAAGACTGCAAAATACAATTGTGGTGTTCCACTAAGGGTCTATACGTGCGACCCTTTACTATTTACTACTTGTATCTCTAATGGACATTTTAATTCACACGATTTTTTTCATGGTTGCTTTTGCTGATGAACATATCAATATTATTAAGTGATAAAGAATCCTATCATACTCTCAACCACACCATTATACTTTCATCAGAGAATATAACGTATTTAGACACATTAAATAAAGATATGCAACATGGATCGATTATAACAAACTTTACACTAAATCTACAAAAAACTTCATACATTCTTATTTGCAATAAACTATACAAATATTCAACATTAAATATATAAAGGAGTTGAATTGAAAAGAGACATCAATATTACAAAACATACTGAGCGTAATACGTTATGATAAGAAAACCTTCTAGAAATAAGGATAGGTGTAATATTATATATAAGTGATGTACAAACTAGCTAAATACATGTATATACTAGTCATAAATTAGCCCCCAAAATACTAATTATAAATATTAATTATTATTATTATATTATTTATTATTATTTATTATGATTTATTTTATATTTATTAATATTGATTTTATATTATTAATTATTATTATTTTTAATAATTATTACTATTATTGTTTATTAATTATGATTAATTATTTATTATTTAATATTATTATATATTATTTATTATATTATATAATTTTAATTATTAGTCTAATGGTAGTAGTAGTGGAGTAGTAGTAGTAGTAGAGTATAAATTAAGTCCAGTTTTTTTTAATCCTTTACATTTTTTACTAAATTGCTCATAGTAGTAGTAGTAGTAGTGAGTAATACTTTATATTTTTATTTTTATTTATTCTTATATTTATATTTTTTTAATTTGTACATTTTTATTTTCCATTTTTGTTTATTTCGTATATAATTATTTATATTGTTTTAATTATTTTAATATTATTAATTTTCAATTTTAGTTTACTTGTAAAGATGTGTTAAGTGTAATCCCCGATAACGTGCTATATAGTTAAAGTTGTAGGTACGGACTGTTCATTTGTTAATTAGATAAATTCATGACTGGGTTTTGTAGAGTATTCCCTCGCTATTCTTTAGAATAATATATAATATTAATTAATTGATTTAAATAGATTACGTGTTTATTTTAGCATATTAATAAATATATTAATCATAATATATTTATATTACGGAAAACACCCATATATATGAATGTATATTATAATATAGACCGCATATATAGAATATCAGTTTAGTTGGTGTTATAGGTCTCTCGGCCTCTAGTATATAAGTATATATATATAATCAGAATTTTATAAATATCTGAATTCATACTAAATTTGTTCAAAATTATTAAATTCTACAATTTAAATGAAATTTTAGATGTTATGAGAAGATACTGGTAACAGTAGGTGTAAATAGGAAATAAGATTTGGGTGAACTCTCATACAAAATATATATGTCTGACAATTCGCTTCTTGCTCTCTATCATCATCGATTTAGTTCATATTTTTCCACCCATCGTCGGTCATCGAAGCTGGAGCGTCGCACTCTTTACCCTTCATTAACATTTCATAGCAGAAATAGTAGATTTCCTGCAAAAGTGAAAATTCGCTCTGAACTCTCCTTTTATATTTTTCGGGGGCTTGAGCCGATGGTGAAGCCAGAAATGCGTCAAAACTGGAGGACACTCATACGGAAAATAAATAAAAAATGGCAAAGTTGCGCAATCTCCCAGGATATACTCTCGAAAATGCGAGCAAATTAGTATTAAAAAAGTTGCTTCACCAATTTAACTTAGCTTTGGTATAGTTTCTGAAACTTTTTTTCGTGTAGGTTGTTCTTTTTTTTTTGTTGCAGTGAATTCCAATTTCTTTTCCAGCCACATCATTGTTTTGTGGACCCTTTGCCTTCTTTTATTTTCCCCCCGCAATATTTAATCGTCCTCTATTTAGTCCCCACGTCTGCCCACCCTGAGGAATTCCGTAGGCAAGGGTATAGGTGGGGTTACTTTCCATTATATTTTAATTTTATTTTTCGTATGTGTTTTTGTTATTATTTATGTATATATGTGTTTGTTGTTTGCCCCCAACTTTGAAGATGCGCAGTTAAATAAACTATGTGTATTATAACAAAAATTATATCATCGTAAAAAAAAAAAAAAAAAAAAAAAAAAAAATACATCAAAAAAAAAAAAAAAATAAACACAAAAAAACACTAAGGTATCTGCCGGAGAGACCCCCGACAAAACTGATATCCTATATAGTGGTGGTGTTCCAGAATCAAGACACAGGAAAATAATATGGTCGAGCACATAAGTCCAAAAAATTTTCCTGTACAGCCCATCGCAGGCTTTAGGTTAGGTTAGGTTATCTTAGGATTAAAGTGTAGATTAAGTTAGGTTAAGTTTAAGTTTTTTAGATTCGTTATAGAAAATTTAAATAAACCAGATTTTTTTTTTACCATTTTTTTCGACCATTTGGATATAGTCCCGTTGGAATGGACTGCTTAGTAAGAGCATACAGAAAGTATGAAAATCCTTCAAGGAAATATTTTAGCCGAACGTTTCGCTGTAAACAAATATTACCTGGCGTATGTAATAAACAAACTCAAATATATCGTTAAAATCTTAAATTTTATTCATTCATTTAAGTTAATTTAATACAATTTTTTAATATCTTAAATTCAATTTAAGATAAACAAGGTAAAATGAAATAAAACATGAGAAACAAAAATGATATTTAAAAATCTTTAGCGACAGCTATCATTATTAGAATTAAAATACGAGTGTTAAAGAAGAAAAATCATCAATATTTTCTTGACTAATAACTACTAGATAAACTACTGTAAAAAAAACTTAAATAGTACAAACAATAATTTTGTTCAAATTATATTTGCATAAGAAAGATGATAAGTATGAAAGTGTATCCTAACTCTCCAATGCTTTGTTTACATCAAAAAGCCATTCAAGCCTTTCAAAAGCCATTCAAGCCATTCAAGCCATTCAAAAACCATTCAAGCCATTCAGAAATCACCTGGAAAATAGACAAACTATTTCAAGATTCCTGCGTGCGCATAAATTTAAAGAAATAACTTTCTATCTTTAATTTTCACAGCAGAAAGAATAAGGTTGTTGTAGCATTCATGCAATATCTTAATTTGTGGAGCAAGTTGCTTGAAATAATCCTCAAGAATTTTAATAGAATTTTAATTAATCTTATACGGATTTTTTCACCAGAAACCTGCACATGTAACCATCAGCTCACATATCGAGCACTATCGCACTGGGTACCAGACCTCCGTAAAAATCTGTACTAATCTGTGCACGAGCAAAACATTCAAGCAAAAGTGATATACAACATCTCATTTCACGATGGTCGACACGGCATCAGAAAAAAACTTCCGTACAGCCCCCGCCAACCCACCGAGTGATATGCTATATTAGTTCCTATGGTAAAATAACCATTAGCGTTAGTTTAGTTAGGTATACCTCAGTAGGTTATAAGCTAGTTTAGGTTAGGTTAGTCTACCAGGTTAGGGTTCCTCAGGTTAGGTTATAGTTAGGTACTAGACGTTAGTTAATTTAGGTTAGGTTAGGTAGTTAGGTTAACTAGTTTAAGAGTATGCAGATACCTACTAAGCACTCTAGCGCTCTTGGACGACCTTAGTATAATCAGCAAATCTACAGAGTCTCAAGTTATAAAGGTTATAAATTAAGTCTAATATCACCTACGTAGACTCGGGCATAAGCACTCCCGCTTAGTTAAGTTAAGTTAATTATAGCATTTAAGTTAATGTTAAGTTAAAGTTAATTATAAGTTAAGTTAAGTTAATGTTAAGTTATAGTTAAGTTAGTTAAGTTAAGTAAGTAAGTAAGTTTAGGTTAAATTAAGTTACGTTAAGTTAGGTTAAAGTTTTGTTAGATGATATATCATCATTAAAAAACTCTAAAAAATAATCACAAGATTTTTATTTTACACCATAGTGTCGACATATTCTAACCGTCTTTCATTTTCCTGTCGACCATATATGTTAACTAGTTCACTTTATACAATAATATCACATATCACATATTATTACTTTGAAAAACTCACCTTCCTCTGAGTACATGAATATTATCATGGACAGTATCGTGTATCTGGAAGAAAGTATCACTTCCATGCAAGTAGTAAATCTTCATCCTTTAAATACCTAAATAAGGGTAAATTCTTGAATAATTCATGTCATTCTATCCTCAAAGACCTCCTTTGTAAATTGAGCTATTTGATTCGAGTTGGTGAAATTGCCATTGGGCTCGAGAAATACAAAGGACTTGTGCCTCAGTTCGCTCTCCATATAATACATATATATATATATATATAATATATATTAAATATATATATATATATATATATTTATATATTAATATTAATACATACTAACTATATAATTTATATAGTATATATCATATATACATGTTAGGTGATATATATATAGCTTATACAGGTATAATAGTTATCTGATATAATTATATATTTTTGTAGGATATCGTAAGCTTACTATATATATATTATAGATTTCAAATCTTTCAATCGTAGCACAAGCTCTCTTGTCAGTAAACTTATAATAACCGTGATAATGAGTGAGTCTAGTAGTAAACATTACATCCTTAGCTTAGCTCCCATACCCTAGCCAATGCAAGTCGATATACATATATATATACGATATATATATATATATATATATATATATATATATATATATATATATATATATATATATAATATATACTATATATATATATTTTTTTATTTTTTATTTTTTTTTGACATGATACCACCATCTTCAACGGGCAATGCCCTTTTCAAAAGGAGGGTGCCAAAAAAATAAAAAATAAATAAATAAAAAAAAAATTACTTAAAGAAAAACATTAAAATAAATGGAAAGTAAACCCACCCTGTCCCTTGCCAACACAATTCCCTCAGGTGGGCGCAGGACGTGGGATTTAATAAGAAGATTAAATATAGTTGGAAAATTAAAAGAAGGCAAGTGAGTTCCACAAAACAATGTGGCTGGAAAGAGAGGTACCACAACGAATAAGTCTGGGGCTCTCCAGCTATTCACACCCAATATTCATGAGAGAACAAGGCACCTCTTTATTACGAGGGCGACGACAAGCTGGTGGAGGAAATGCAGAAGAGAGTCAATTCTCTTCGAGCACCTCCCCGTTGTAAATACCTATAGAAAAAAGAGATAGGGCACTGACGTCACGACGCAAAGGAAAGAGGGTCAAGGGAGTCAGAAAGTAATGGACAGTTTATAAGTCTTTTGTCTTAGCCTTAGATCCAACTCTATCCAAAAGGAGGGTGTGGGAACCTCGACCACCCCAAATTGTGGGAACAGTATTCCTATTTCACCGCAGTTCGGAATAAGATCTCGCGTTGTTGTTGTAGTACAACTGAAGCATCCAGTCTAGAGCGAAGAATTTTAAAGAATATTTTTATCGCTCTTAATTCCTTGAAGACAGACATTTCCCAGCTTTATTTGAGGCAGCACCAGCTTTAGCACAACCGCACGCTGAGTGACGGTCGTCCAAAGATACTAATTCATCTTATTTATGTTTTAGTCACTTTAATAGTGAACTGTTTTTAATTGTGTTTATTACGGGTATTTAAGAACTATTTAGAATCCGTTCATAATGGTTATTAATAGAAAGTTTGGGAGGTATATTTTTAAGTAGAGGGAGATTATGAATAGATAGTTGAGTTTTATATTATTCAATATAAAGAGTTTTGAGAACTCACAAGATTCTAGTGATACTATCCATCATAGGATAAATTCCGACCAATAATTCTGGACAAGATTAATGAATCAGAAACTGTAGAGTACAGAGAAGTATACGTCTTAAGATAAAACAAGGAGCACATTAACAATTGAAGTGGTATAAAGAATGGAAGTATATCTGAGTCTAATTCTAGCATTAAAGATAGATAATCTCAGAGTTTAGAAGTTTGCATGACTTATGAAGATCTGTTAGATATAAGATAGGAATTTAAAAGTATTGGAGATAAAACAACTTGTATACAGAACACCAACCCAATTATAATATAGAAAGGAGAATGAGATTGTGCTACATCAAAAAGAGCTGAAATGGAACATCTATGATAAAGATAAAACTAGCAAGAGTTAAGCTCAAAGCTAAAGAGGAAAAATCCAAATGGAAGGTAGCTTAGAGAGTAGCGACTGAGCATTGACCATACCCTGTCAAAGATTTATAGATAGTTCAATGACAGCTTAACCACTACAAGACTCACCATGATTCCTTTAAAGGCAAGAATAAAACATAGATCTCATAGATAGGAATAAAGGATATTCATACCAGTTGATCTCATAACCGTCGCGAATAGCCAATTACTGACGATCTGAAAAGAATGAAATGAGATTCATAGAGATCGAGATAAATTAAGAGTTTTATAAGGAGAAGTTTTATACCAAGTTAAGTTTTTGAGTAGTTAACAAGTTTAATGGCATAGTAAAGTCCATTTAGTTTATAGATGGTTTATGATCGGCTACCTTTATTTTAGGGATATGTGCTGAAAAAAGCGCTGCTTCCAGCATTGAGGAAAAAAGTTTTAGTATAAAGGCATTAGGTCGAGTAGAGAATGTTAGGAATCAATTGTAGTGAATCCAATGGCGCCTCCAGCTACAATATAGCACTTACTCCTACAAATACTAGCAGATAGATGGATTGCCATCTTGGGTGACAAAACAGAACATATGCACTTCCGAACAGTTCATAGAAATCATCAAAGATAACTATATCATCTGTACACCGCATATCCTTACGTATGTAGTTAACATGAACTTCCTGGTTAGAGTACCATTTAGACACGCGCCGTGATCGGCCGGTACCTAGAGCCAGTGAGTCGCAGCGGGAGCCCGGCAATCTCCATGGTGGAATTTAGATGAAAAAAGAAGACCCAATAGCATAGCCTTTTTGCTCCAGAAGGACAAGTGTTAGCCAATAAACCGTCCTAGTACACGTGCAATAAGAGGTGAGTAAAGGCAGCCTTCTCTAACAGCAGTTATTAACTATGTTTTTTGGCAAGAGTCCCAGAAATTTTTATCAGAAGTGAACCAAGAAGGAGGTTGCCACACTTTCTTTTAGTGAAAGAACCTTTGGCCAGCTCGAATAATATACCCTGCAATCGATTCCGGGCACACGTCAGAAAATTTACTTAGAGTAATAGAGAATAACGAGGTTCTTCCAAGCCCTTGATTACGCAATGTTCACCTGTCTCTTCGATTTGCCCCCTTGCTTGAGAAATACAAACGACGCCCCCAACGAACCCACATGTACGTTTTTATTTGGGATGAATTATATTTATCTTTAGTCGGAAGCATGGAATAACTACATTCATCGCCTGTCCACTCCATTCCTCCCTCGTTTGAATTTCCTCTTCACACGTCCCTTCCCCACGCCCCTATTCCCTCACCTTTTTTCCCCTTTTTATCAGCCCCATACTCAGCCCCAGCATTGCGGTTTCATCCGGATATGCAACATTACTTATCTTTTCTCTTTCATCTTCCCACAGTTCATATTTAGTGCTTTCGCCTAAAAAAAAAGCCCACCGTGAGTGAACTGGCGATCATTTTTTTTCCTATTTTACCCGGATTTTATAGTCCAAAGTTCCGTATGGCCGGGTCGTTTTAGTCTTGTCTGTGTTGAGATATGAAGGTAAACTTTTTAATCCTACTAAATTTTTGGTCTTGCCCACAATTACCGACCACGCAGGAAATTGTCTGTTAATTCCTGTATTTTTGTAGCCACCGTAATGCGAGACAGACAGACTAGTGGCACTTAAGTGACGCTCATTTCCTCCATATACAGATGCTCCAGTGCTAGTTTTTAAAATGGTGAGTGGCCCGAGTCCGAGCAGCCTGGCAATTGGCCCCGTACGTCTCCGTGGACACTTCTCCATCCTGAGGTCAACGCGTTTTCCTCCCTTAGCTAACTTACTTCTCCCTTGCGCTTTTTGTAGACTTTCACCACACTCTTCTCCCTCCCGCTGTGCGTAATAATCTTGACTGTCGATTTGGGCACGCCCTCTCACTCTCCCTCCGATTTCCAGAGCCGTGAACAGATTATGTTACGTACGATGCCGTCAACACTTCAGGCGTGTTGTACCGTGTGAAGCTCCCAAAGAGAGACGTCGTCACACCTCTTTGGACAAGCCCCGTGAGCGAGAAACTCCTGACCTAACATGTTTACACGCTACTTTAGCCCTCTTCTTCGCCCTTGCCTTTCTGGAGAGCAAATCTCCTAGCCTCCTTCTTTCGGGAAATCGATGAAAACTCCTGTTCCTCTCTCTAAAATAGAGGGTTGTTTTCTCCCTTTCAGTATAAATATAGGGTGCGTCACTTTACTCCTCTTACCTTTTTGACGGGTTACCGGTTTGAAATGCCGAAGAAAAAAAAAAGAAAAAAAAAAAAGTAGTAGAATTTGTATAGAAAATACAAATATTAAAATTCCTAAGTTGAATAATTAATATTTTACCATTAGAAAATAAGGAAGGATTTAAACTGCAGATGTTTTAATATGGAAGAATGAAATTAATTCATAATTCTCTCTTGAAAATGTGTTAAGGTGAAAGTTTACGCTTGGGGAAGAACTAACGAATTGTTTGAAATTCCTGTAGGGCATTATAACGCCCATATAAGAGATTGAATGCATCCTCAACTACGCTATTTCTTTACAATTTAGGAGTGTGCGAGATTTGTGACTAGGAACGGTTAGTGATCAGAATGAAGAGTAATATGTATCACACAGACTCCGCGCATGCAGCGTGAATAATAAGTTTAATAAAATAAGAGTAGATGTAAGTAGTAAAAATTAGTGAAGTATGATTTATAGAAGGAATATGATAAATGTACCATGTGGCATATACATAGCTGTGTCTATCTCCGTAAAAGAAAGTAATATATATATATTATATAAAGTACTTAGTAAGGTTAGTAGAGGAAATAATATGATAAAAAGTATTATAGGGTGAGGTAGGCAAAACAGATGCTAAGGGATATGATTGGTAGTGGGGAGTGCAATATAAACCTATATAATACTATATAAATAAAGTGAGGAGGTCCAAATAAATAGCTCTCCAAAAAGCAAGTATATATCCCGTGAATCCAGGTCACCCTCCATACGAACACATTGAGCCCCCATGGCCCCCCACGTGAGATGCCTAAGTACCCCAAGTACCTCGGTTCGGTTCACAACCCCCCGGGTAATAGCTACTTGAACCAAACAGATCAATCTTGACCCTCTTCTCACCATGCGTAAATATTCTTCTCCGCCGAACTGTGATGTTATGGATAAATATTTTCATCCAAAGACTGGAAATGAAAATTTGATAAAAACCTTAAGATTTAAAAGTGTGTGTTCTAATCTATGGACCACAAGTTAATTGGCCAAATATTAGAACAGTTTTACCCTGGAAAACTCCATGCGTGACTATTTAGGGATGGATATATATAGGAGAGGTAAAATTAAATTAAAATACGATTATAAAAAGGCCAAGAATTTAAAAGTGTCCTTTTTCAACAGATGAACCGTTTGTCCTGCTGAAGAATCAATTGTACTATGACGCGAAACAGCACAAAGCGTTTGAAACCAGACTTTAATAAATAAAACCAAGTCTATAAGGATTGCTAGGAAAACCATCATTTTGATAAATCCCCCTTCAATTCTTTAATATGACCCAAATTTAATGATTTTTTTATAAAATACGTATTTAGAAATTTTGTCCTTGACCTTTGCCTCCCAATAAAGAAAGCAACACCCTAGAAAAAAAATAGTTGTAAGCACAATTTTCTCCAGTTTTCAATATGTAAATATCTACGTAAGAAATATAATTTACAAAACCTTATTGAAAAAAATCTCAATGAATCTTTAATAATAATCAGATTATCTAATAATGAAAATAATAATATTAATAAATAATGAATACTAATAATTAAAATTAATAATATATTTAATGAATAATGACCAAAATTAAAAGATAATAATAAAAATTATAATAAATAATATAAATTAATTTAATGACCAACGAGATATGTATAGATTAAAATAATAAAAAAAGATAAGGAGCAAGAAAATAAATACTTAACGAAAAAAAATCAATTCCGCAAAAAAAATAAATTAACCGATTCTATAAATTATACAAATAAAAAATAAAAAAAAGTTTTGAGTGAGTCAGATAATTCATTTAAGGTCCATTAATTATAGATCGGAAAGGCTTTGAATAGAAGAAAAAGAATAATAGAGAAAAAATCATCTCAATTGATTAAATAACACAATATTAATATAAAAAAAAAAAACAACTGATAAATATAATAATAGATATTAATAAAAATAGAAAACACCAAACAGCTAGAGAACACACCCATACTTATTTCCAAATGACTCCAATCCTTGAACCATTTCAGCAACTGGAGGCTACCTACAGATCTAACTCCAATTTCGATTTATCTATAATTTACTGTTATTGATGTGATTTCATACTCTTTTTATTTTAATTCCAATAATTAATAGTGCTAGATAACAAGAGTTTTTGTAATAGAAATTTTGAGTTCCCAAGATAAAATCAAAGCGAATACATTACTATATTCAAATTTCTGATACGTTTATATAAATAATTTTTCTTTTATATTCTCTATGTGACTAGAGATGTATCTAATTCCAACTGAGGTCCCCCTACTATAAAACCAATCCTCTCAATTCAAACTCTTCCTCTTCCCAACACGTGTCTTTCAAAACCTCCTTTCCATTATATTATCAATTTTTCCTCTCTGTCTCCTTCTCCTTCTCTTGTTTAATTGCCGTTCCCCGTTTCAATACCCAGCCCAGTCCCGGCCTTCCACATCTCATCAGTTGATGTATTCATACTATACTATATATCTTTACTTATGACTCTCTTCATCATCTTATACTCAACTTAATATATCCTTATATTACTATCATTATCATATATATATACTTATTATATATCTACTATTAGTATATACTACTCATCTCCTCGGATACATTCTATTATAGATATATATATATATATATTAAATACTATATATAATTTAAGCTATTATCATTACTATAACTATCTATAATACAAATTATATATAGTCATATTACTATATATTATGATATATATACAATATCACTCTTTCTCATTATGATACTCTATATATCTTAATTATTCTATATATTATACAGAAACACCATAACCGTTAGTAACTTATATAATTGCGTACAATTTTGTTTAATCTTAGTGGTTCTATTCTGTCTCCTTTGGTTGTCTATTTACTTATAGACTCTCTTTATACTGCAGAGTATGATCATATCTCTATTTTATACTTCTCTCTCTATAACTCTTCATATCGATATTAGACTCTTATATCGGACTACGATACTCTCTCTTCCTTAGAGAGATATAGATATTTCCTTATCTCTTGATCGTACCTTACATTATATAATATCTAAGTTATTTAGCCTACACGGTTGATTGCAACAAAGTTACTAGGTTCGTTCAAATGATAAGCTGTGTCTCGTCAGAGGAGACTACTGCGGTTGACTCGGAAACCCTCTTCTTACCCTCCCTTCAAGTTGTTTCTCTCATGGTCGTCCGTCTTATGCTTCTCTTGCTGCTCTCTCCTCATACCTAACTCGCCTAGGCATGCCCATGTGCGCGGTCCCGTCTCCTTCACTGTGGCGATATGTAGCTTTGACCTCTTCTAGCTTCCAGGTGCAAGGTACATACGGAAATACCTCTCTCTCTCTCTTCGGTCATCTCTGTCTTTAATCATCTCTCTTCTTTTACTATTCTTTCCTCTCTTCTCTCCTCTCTTCATTGAACGTCCCTAGTCCTCATCGTCTCTTTCTACTCACTATCTGACTATACTGACGACAAACGTATCAGACTACGGACTGACGACGACCTACGACTTACGACGTACTGACTTATATAACCTACTTTACAACCTTCCTAGGCCTTGCCAGCGCTTTAACTACTATCAGACGTAAACCTTAACCGTAACCCCGTAGTATATATACCTATAATGATAATTTAAATTATAAAAATAATTAATTAATTATAGTATATAAAAATAATATAAAAAAATATGAATATAAAAGGTCAAAAATATAAAGAAAATGATAATAGTAAGACTAAGTTATTACGCCGTAAAGGGAGGCTATGTCATAAAGTATATAGGCGTTTTCGGATATTTGGCACTAAGGGAAAAATAATTTGCTATACGAAATAACGCCTAAAAGTATTTTGTATCGTTATACGTTCAGAAGCCTAAGCCACAGGAAATCGTAAAAAAAAATGCTTATCAAACGTAAGTGATTTCATTAATTATCGACAAGTGGCTATTTTGTATACAGAATTTTATTCTATATTACACAGAATTAGTGACATTGTTTCTATCTAAAGTATCTTTCGCAATCCGAGCCCTTTATTTAATTACGATTTTGCGCTAGGTTGACGTAGAGTTTAACACCTGAACGAAATATAATGTATATTTAGACCATTTCTGTCTACAACTCGCACAAACAAATTCTGCATAGATATCGACAAATCTGCTCTGTGTGGGATGCTGATGAGTAGAGGTCAAAATGAGTGTGTATCGGGATTAGAAGAGTGCTTATTTATGAGTTAGGGGAATCTGTCGCACCAGGGTGTAACGTTGGAGAACCCTTAAAAGAGTAGGTCCCTTATGGCCTAGTCGAGCGTTCTAATAAAATAAACAATGAGGTAATATAAAGAAAAGAATAAATAATTAAAATTATTGTAAATAAAGATTAAAGAGTATAAAGAATAAAGACCTAATAATGTGCTCAAAAGGGCTATAAATAAATGAAATTTAAATAGTACCGTAAATAACTATTGTATAGTATAAGCCGTGTAAGTAGCAAGTCCACAACTCCAGTTAGTGATTATATTAGCCATACATCATTCGAGAATGGATTTGATATTTTTGATATAATAAAAAAAAATAGAAAAATATATAGAGAAGTAAGTAAGTAATAAAAATAAAAACTAAATGTTACAATAAGTAATAAGACCTAATACCGATAATAGGTTAAAGTGTGAAATTATGTGTATTATGATATTTTATATTTATACTTTCACGCTAAGATATAGGTTTACGTCGCTTTCCAGATAATTACAAATATACATAAAAGATAAAGTAAATGGGTAGTTGTTTTGAAGATGTTGTAAGTAGAGGGTACCCCCATATATCAGAATAAAACGCCAAGGAAATAACTCTAAACTATAATATAAATATGTGAAAACCCACCCAAACCCCGCAATAAATATATATATTAAGGGACTGTAGTACCGAGTGAGGTTCCACTCGGTAATCTCAGAATGTGTATATACCCAACGTTATAAGTCAATGGCGGCCATTTTTCGGTATTGGACCTGATCTCCGTACATCCTCTGAGATGGGCTAATCTCGTTCCAATAAAGTAAACATGAAACAAAAAAATATGAATTCCGATAAAACATTAGCCGATAACTTCGTTACAAGTTAATTGGTAGGTGTAACAATATATATGAAAGACTTTTTAAGATATCAATAATAAATCTAGTGTTTGAATTAGATAAGGATCCAACACGTATCTCTAAAAGTTACGGTTATTTATGGTAACATTTTCCCAATCGATTTTGCCTGTTTTATCCACTTAGCAATTTTAGACGGTTTCTACCAACTTTGAGTCTGTGTTGGTAGCAGTAGAAAATGTCATTGAGACTATGATGATGCAGCTGCGCCCTATGTATAAGATTGGTCTAGTACAGAAATAAATTATCTACACCGCGAAGGCGGCCTTTTTTAAAGCCCATATGAATCAATAAGTATCTCCTTATTTTTACCTTTTTTTGTACGCCAATTTCTGTGAGCGTGTGAGTGCGGACTGAGTGTGAGTGGTTTTGAGAGAGCCTTGGGCTTGCATGGTATTCATAATTTGTAGTATATTGCTGTAAAATAGCGGGTTTATCGTTGTTTTAAGATATTAGGTATTTTAGCGTTTATATAAATAAAAAATTTTTTTCCTCCATTTTCTCCTTTAGAGTTTATTTATTTATTGGTTTCATGGTTTTTTTTTTTTGTTTTTTTTTGTGATTGCTTGTGCGTGTATTGCATAGCAGGATTAATGCACAAAGGCGTTGGCTTTTTCTTTGTATTTGACTTTACCAACATCAATGGCCTGCACTCTAACTCTGCTGCATCCATGAAATACTACCTCTCTAACTCCTAAACCTAAATTTTATGATTCTCTTGTCTGCACCTTCCAGCCTGGAACTTATCGGCTAAGAAGTTCATCCAAAATTCAACTCTTTTTGTTAATGATAATACAACATTATAACTTATATTTTATTTTGAAATTTCCGTTTTGAAGGGTGGAGTATTGCCTATGTAAAATATAAACATTCCTAATAACACGTCTCGAGGAATCCGAATTTCTCCTAACTTCGATTCTGTGGCTTAAGAATCTTTCTATCCTTCTCCTTCTACTACAATCTTCTTATGCTTCTGCTACTGTTCACCTAACAGAACAGATTCTCTCGATAGCCCTTTTTTATTGATTACCTTACTACTTCTCACGAGACTGTTATATCATTTTCTCATCCACCAATACTTGACCCGGTGTTGCTCTACTTTAAGGGATGGGTCAAGTCTACACACCCAAGACTGGAATTGTTTGGGTTCCTCTGTCCTACTGATTTATGGGTTGTTGGTTTATTGAAGGAAGCCAAATCAGGTTGCGCCCATGTTCATATTCTCAACCGATCTGGCGAGCAACTGATTAAATAACCTACACCCATTCCGGATTCCGAATCCCAACACGATTCTTGAACACACTTTGTGACCCTCCTGTTCGGACCACTAGGTCCTTCTCCTCTTATCACTAGAACTGACACCACCTGGTCGCCCTCGCAATTCGTGCTACCTACAAGCCGTGCTCTACTCCATCACTTATTTTAATGACTTGCTTCTCCCTCCAAGGCCATTTTCCACCTCCTCGGCCCTATGCCGCTCTCTTGTCTGGCGAATCTCGGTCCATTCTCGCCGCGTGCACAGACTTGTGGGGGCATTGCCGTGTCAATTCTCCTGTCTTAGACATATAAATTGAAGATGGATACATAGCATATATGATCTTTTAATCGCTGTAAACGCTTTCAGATTGCTGTTCCCGATAAAACTGAGATACTGGGTTATATTGTTGAATGGGAATCAGTGTAAAATTTTTGATTTTTTTTTTTTTTTTAAGTTAAGTATTAAATACCTTTTTAAACCCCTTTTTTAATAATGCAGCAGGCGTTGGCATTCACTCTTGAAACTAAATTTCTGTTGGTAACTACCATCAAAATCCATGTTCGGATTTTTCTTAGCGCTTCCGTTCAACCTGCTCATTACAAGACCTAAGCTAGAAGAGTGATTATTGATGGGGTCCCCGAATGACTCTATTTCGGAGGTAGGGGGAGGAAATTCCAGGGGAAAGTTGGAAGAGTTCATAGGTGTGTCCCAATTTTAATTTCAAAGCTATATAAATATAGTTTTCATGCCCGGCATGACTCTTCGCCACGCAGACAAACAACAGACTTTGTCAATTTAGAAACAAATGACAAGCATAAACCTCCTTGTTCTTCCTACTGACAAATCTCTCTGGCCATGCTTGCCAAAACCACAATCTCATAAACAATCTTTACTGATAAAGTACATACCATTTTTCCATACGCATCTCGAATTCGGCTCTGATGGAGGTGTTCTGTGTGAATATAGTTAGAGTATCTACCAAAACTAGATATAAAGTGGCCAAATCAAATCATCTAAATTGTGGCCCCTCCTATTCTTCTCGAATACTAAATTACAACCATTCTGGGCATATATAGGATAATTGCCTTACCATTCCTTCCCTGGCGCGTCCTTGCGTTCACTCCTAACAGGTGTTGTCGCTATCACAATTTAAACACTGGTCAATTTCATGGGTTGATTCGGGTTGGTGCATGAGCTCGGCTTCTTCGATAAATCGTCGAGGCTCCCCTATCTGTAACTGTTAGGCAAGGCGTTGCTTGCCCGTGTATGGCGCATTCCTCTCCGCCAGTTTTCTGTAGCGATCTCGTCCGTGCTTTCCTCTCCGCGTCTGTCCTGACCACCCCTGCATCCGCTCCTTCCGCCTCTTCGCTCTTCTCTCTTACTTCCGCGTGTGCCCTCGTCCTCCTCTCTTACAACTATTGCCCTACTCTTCCACTCTAAAAGATGTCTGAGACCAGCGCCCCTCATACTGTCTACACCGAATATTCACGAAAAAATGAATGTCTGCTCCAACTGATCCTTCGTAATACATACAGGTGCACCTCCTAGCTGGTAGTCTCTTCAACAATATGCGATCAAATATCTCCTCTCATAAATAGCTCCTCTTGAAGAACCTTTCTCGGCTTCTTCACTTCTTAGATCATCTGATCTCTCCCCTTCTTTATTCGTGAAATAATAAACAAGATAGGGCTTTTTCCCGTGCTCGAGGAATATTACTGACTTATGACTTATATATCCCTTTTTAAGTTATCTCTGAGACATTGCAAAGTGTGAAAGTGCTTTTCCGCGCAAGCGACTCTTTGGGATGGAATTGAAATATACTCCCATTCGCGGTAAAAATAGGAAGACTTTGGTTAAAAAACTTAAGTGTCCGTTTGGCTAGCGTTCCCGGCAATTGTTATCCCATAAGATATTCCCGAAATAAGTCATTTATTGAACTCGCCGGAGTAACCGATATCCTATCCTGAGCGACTCACGAGCTAGTCACATTCTCATTATTTACCATAATAGCTCATCTCACTGTATCCTTTGGGTTCCTCTTATCATTCTCATATCCCTGATTTCTGTTCTAACTCTTCAAATCTAAATCTGTATTCAAGGTTACGGCTGATTAGTTTATGAGTGAGGGCGACTTCTTATTTCTTTTTCTGTCTTAAATAGTTGAGTGTTTTTGACCTCACCCTTTCTCCTCAGGTATCTCCTAGACTTTATTATTATTATAGAATTTATGATACTACGACTTAGCATTTTACTTATCAAATTGATTTATACTTTATCTTACAAATCACTGTCAACATTAATATTATTCTATATATCCTTAACTTACATATGTCATCATAGTTATGCTAAGCCATATTCCACTTGTAGGGGGCTTGGACTCCCCTGTCATTTCCGAAGTTCCATTAACTTTTACTTCTAGCCTTTGAACCTCTTTCGTTAAGCAACTTAATTCTTTTACACGATTCTATTCTCGCATTTAGAATACTGTAAGATATGTAAATTTCAGGGTTATTGGTCGTTCTCTGAAATGCTTGTGAAATTTAAAATTGCTTTAATAACCTCCCAATTACTTATCATACAATCTATCTACTCTTCTTCTAGTACACTTAACTACTGATATATATATATTCTCTTATTCGTACGGTTCTCTCGTCTCTACCTTTGACAATATAAACATATATAAACATATCTTATGGCCTTAACATAAACTTAAAATAAAATAAATGTGATTAATTTTATAGAAAGTCAGAAATTAATAGTAGTAGTAGTAA
>JABUQX010048998.1:20000-25218 GCA_015478945.1 Trachelipus rathkii | reverse complement strand
TATATATATCTATTATAGATATCTAAATATAAGGTAGTATATATATTAATAATATATATATATATATATATAATATATTTAATATATTATACTAAATTAATATATACTACTATAATATATATTATATTAGCTTATATATATTATATCGGTAATACCATTAGGTTCAGGTGCGCTGGTACGCATAAAAAAATTGTCGCAGAATGGTGATATAAAGCGGTGAAGAGCAAAATGTTATAGTCAGAATAGAAGAGTCTACTGTTATGAAATTTTTTTCCTTTTTCTTTTTTCACAAAGGTTATTACTCGTTTCTAGACTCTTTATTAGTCTAATACTCATTCTTACTACCTGTACCTACCTGTTAACTAAGAGTGTAAAAAGGGTAAAATATTATTCCACTCTTCAGAAGATATAGTCTTATATTCTTCATTCACATCTATCGATAATAGATCATTAATAGCTTAGGATAGTTATTTCACACTATGTTTTATTTTATTCTTTATTAATATATTATTTCATTACACTATAGATTATTATACGTTATTTTTATATTATATATTTATTTTATTTTTTTTTTCATTAAAGTCTTTCTGTCATTGTAGTTATCCAGGTACAAGGGATGAAAACCAACATGAAGGACGGATCACCAGTGCCATCTTGTGGGTACGAGAGATGGAGGGATCGCCCCTTCCCCTAACCCTCACCTTGCCTGTTCATGACAGAATATATTAAATGAATTACTCTTAAATACTGGATGGCATTTGTATCGCAGAGGAGCTCTAAACTTTTATACCAAATTTTTAGTGGACTCAACCTCCTATACACTTATCAAATTTGTTACCACGAGTCCGCCATATGCTGACACGCATCCATGAAATTAGATGGCCAAATAACCAAATGAAAAAAATGTAACTGACCAAGTCTGAGCTCAAAGTTCACCCGTTAAATTGACAGATTTAGCGAAAGGGAAGAGCTGTATAAGTATATATATATGATATATTATATCGGTAATATTCACTCTAGTTAATATACTTAGTACTTATATGATCTTATATAGATTATCTACTAAAGATAAGTTTATATATATATATATTATAGATACTATATATTATTATATTAAGTACATATAAATATATGTATATATATATATATATCTATTCCTATATTAAAGTATATATCTATATAGTGTACTAAGTATACTATATATATTACTTTTGCTGAGTAGGGATGTAAACTAAACTTGTGAGTCGTGTCTTCCTAAACCGGATTCTGCTTCATTTTGTATGTCACAGCCTAAGCTCTCTGCCAAACATATGTATGGTCTTTAGCTTGAGAGTTCAATGACAACGAAAAAACCTCTGTAGTAAAATTTCGCCTGGAAATTCCTGTAGAAATGTTAAAGATTGTTGACAATCCTCACCCCCTGCGAGGGAAAAAAAAAATCGAATAAAAATAAAAACCTACATGCAAGGGAATACGAAGAAAGACGCCCACCAGCAGCGAGAAGAATAAAACCAGAAGAAGACTGGGCAAAGAAAGATTGGAGACGTCATGTAGTTAAAAGCAAAGATGTTCAGACACTTGAGTATGAGGAATCACCAACGACTTAAAACACGATAAATAGTTTTGTGACCGAAGAATAGATGAGTATGCTGAAGAAGAAGAACCTTCATTTTGTTCAAGAAGATAATACCAATTGAATTATGGAGTTGATAGGATTGAAGATGTTATTAGATAGGCCCATAGTGAATTAAAATAATGTATTACTACTGATTGGTAATGTCTTTAGTGGTGGTGATTTAGTGAAAAGTGTTAATGAATAATATCGATGCCTCCCTTGAATCGGGCTCTGCCGTGGGTCGTAGTGACCAGGTTATTAATAATACAATATATATAGTATAGATATAGTATATTATATAATATACTAGTACATATATAATATATATATTATAGTATATAACTTCATTATAAGTATATACTATATATATAAATTATATATATATAGTTATATCTATATTATAGTATATTTTGCATATTATATGATATATATAATATATATAATATATATATTATTAAATATATATATATAATATATATAGTATATATATATATATATATATATATATATATATATATAATTTATAATTTATAATATATATATTATATATATATTATATTATTTATATATATATATATATAACATATAATATATTTAATATTATATATATATATATTATGTATATATTGATAGCTATAGTACTATAGGTTATACTATACTGATAGTATATACTACTATATATATTACTCCCAAAATATATCATAGATATTATATATTATAGAATAAGTATTTATAATATAGTATATAGTATAATTATACCTATATGAATTATTATACTATAATATATATATATCATAATATACTCTATAATTATACGAATATATTATTATATATTTCAACATTCTACACCATTCTCCCAGATTTTAACTCTGCCATGTCAGTTTTGGCCAGCATGCTTCGTTTCCTTTGGGCCTCGAAAACCTGGTGATTTGAGCCTGTTGTAGCCTCTAAAAACAGCTTCTGTAGTGTCCAAATCTTTTTTCTTTAGTGGCGTGCACCCACAGAAATAAAGAAATAGCATTTCCATGCACCCTATCCTGTTTACTATATATAGTAATAGAACAAGGTATCTTAATACTTATATATATATATATATTATTATATATATATAATTATTTGGTAAATATGATATAATATATATCATATATATTATATATCATTTATATATATAGTATATAAATTACTCATATTTATAATGAGATATATATATATATATAATATACTATATATTATATCTTCATCTGAAATTTTGGACAATACTTGTATAAAAAAATTACTAAAAAATTTTTAATAAAAATTTAAAGGTTTTCCTTCCGCACTGGTCCGACGCACCCCAACTTCTATTCCAAGAAGCACAACCAGTTTGATTTAAACCAAGGCGTGTCTAGAAAACTATTTCTCGGCCCGCTCAATGGGTTTCCGATGCTGAGTCCTGTAGAGTAATATTATACTCCTTCAAGTAGGTTTGCACCCCTTCCAATGGGACCCACTCTAGGGGCATCTTCTCCATTGGTCATTCGCTAAAAATGGTTTTTGTGTCCCCCCAGAGCTCTCCAAAAGATCGGATTCTAAGTCGCTTAAGTTTTCCAACACTGCGTCCTGAAAGCGAGTATAGCTATTACAGCAAAAGAAAATGGTAACTCTGGGCCAGGAGGTTTTTCATAAGTCCCTGTGCCCTGAGAAACTGTTAAATATGAATTAGGCCTTCTTATGACCCGACGAGTGGACAGATATCATAGATGGTTATATAAGTCTTATACTATAACTATTATATATTATATCAATATATATATATATATATATTATATAATATATTATTATATATATATGTATATAGTTATATATTATATATGTAATATTAGGGATATACTTATTATATCAAGAACCCAAAAGAGTATCACTCGCTTCACGATTCAGATAAGCCAACGAATACTCTGAGATTAACGATTAACAGTAACCTTTAATAGTTTACGAGTGTGTGGTGATGAGAGAGAGAGCGAACGAGATGGAATAATACGGTCAGTATCTACCGAAGATTGCTGCTAATACGATCGCCGGTTTATCCCCATGCGAATTCGGTACGCTTCGTCGCACCCGCTCCGCCGGGCAGCATTCATTGGCATGGTAGCTATCGCCGGACAAACACACCATGAGTCGATGGCGAAAAGCGAAATCGCTGCGATCCTTCCTAGCCATGCCATCACTTGAAAGTAGACAGCTGCGACAGAGAGATACCGGAGAGAGACCGAGAGAGAAGAGAGAAGGGAATGATAGAAGAGGAGATGAGAGAGAGCCGGGATGAGGAAGAAGAGAGAGAGAGGAACAGAGAGAGAGAGAGAGATTGTTACTTGTTAGTCCAATCGATCAATTACATGTTAATTAAATCAATTTCGATAGAACGATAGTGGCTTCCGCTCTTTAAAATGCGTTTGAAATTAAATATCATTCTCGGAAATGTATCCACCAAGTGGATGGATGGATTGATGGATGGGATCTGTCACTTTCATGGTACAAAATTAAGTCACACATTATTGTGATCTTTTTGGAGGAACGAATTTACTTTTTTTTTTTTAAAAAAAACCTTTCGCTTTAAACCTTCCTATATTTAGATGTAAAGTCTATACTTTATTTACATATATTATTCAAGATATATATTATAAATATATAATTATTTATATATTTATATATAAATATATAATATATATATATATATATATGTATATATATATATATATATATATATATATAAAGATATATAATATATTAATATATATATATATTCAAGAATAATATAAAGGAAACTTTTTTCTTTGTTAAATTTGCTAAATGAAAGGAAAAATTTTTTAAAAATGATAATGATATAGAATCATTTCAAAGTTTCAACCATTGAGAATATCCAAATGCAATGGTAATTCATTTACGTTGCCAACTTTTATTTTATTAAAGTTTGTTTTTTAAATGAAAATTTTAATATTTCCTCATCACTCATGGGTTGAGGGTATGGGAGCGGAGCCTCCGCAGAGAAATGTTCACGTGGTATGCATTTTAATCTTCAATATTATGTTAATAATAATAATAATAATAAAATAATAAAATAATAATAATAAATAAGAATAATATAATTATAATTAATATAATAATAATAATATAATAATTTAATAATAATAATTAATAATAAAATAATAATAAATATAATTAATAATCAATAATAATAATAATAATAATAATAATAATAATAATAATAATAATAATAATAATAATAATAATAATAATAATAATAATAATAATAATAATAATAATAATAATAAATAATAATAATAATTAATAATAATAATAATAATAATAATAATAATAATAATAATAATTATAATAATGAGAAATTTTACGAAATTTCCCAATTGGCAACTCGCCGAAATTGTGTCCTGAAATTTTTTATCAGTGTTGTTCTGGAAATCGTATGTATAGTATGTTTTATTTACTATTTTTTTTAATTTCCACTATTTTTTTATTCCAACTTACCAAAATTATTATTTACGTTGTTCTCTACTATATAATGTACAATAAATTTAGTTTTGAAGCAGTTTAACGTGAAAAGGTTTAAAT
>JABUQX010048998.1:0-10000 GCA_015478945.1 Trachelipus rathkii | reverse complement strand
AGTGGATTCGGCAGACGACAATGATCTTCAACCTTAATGAAATCATCGATCAAAGGGAGAGGGTAAGGTTACTGGCATCAAAATTACCAAGCAAGATTACAAATTCGTTGAAACTTCCCCTAAAAGACGATTGTTATACCAAATTAGTAAAAGTAATAGAAAAACTCTATGCACCATCGCTAAGAACGCAGATAGAAGAAGTCTTTCGATCAGGAATGAAGGAGGGAGAGCTCCCATCCGACTACGCAGTTAGAATAAAAGAAATGCTCGGATTATGCAGCTTCGATTCAATAACTGACAACGATGCAAAATTTATTAGAGAACTCTTTCTCTTACGATTACCTCAGCAGTTACAGATCTCCCTCATGACGACAGAGAAGAACCATGATTTTGAGGAATTAATTGAAATTGCCGACGACATTTTTAACAAATTTTTTTCCCAAAACGGAGCTCTCGCCAATCCCCCGCGGGGGGGAGAACCGAATGGCAGCCTGTAAACGCCGTACGATCAGCAGAAGAGAAAGTCACCAAGCTGCCGGGCAGAGAGGTCTCTGCGCAAGAGAGAGAAATAAGTCGACTGATAATCTCTCATGAAAAGTCAGCTGAAGAAATGAGGTCACTCGCCAAGAGCGTAATAGAGCTCGCAAAGACACTGTGTCAGAATGCGAAGAATTCCCCCACCCCCAGCAATAATCAGGGTTCAAGAGAAAGAGGCTTCAACCGATCAACTTATAACAATGTTGCAGCTGGCCCAAGTACTGAAGGTCTTTGTAGGTTCCATAGGAAATTCTTGCATAAATCATTTAGGTGTGAAGGTCGATATTGCCCAATGTATGCCTTAATTCCACCACCCCCGGCAACTCCCTCTCCCCCGCAGCGGAACTCCAACATTTCGAACCAGGGAAATGGAGAGGTTGGCCTGTGAGACGACTCCCAGCGGCCAGATGGGGTAAATATGTTGGGGAATAACTTAAATCTCGTGTTGTCAGCCGCTCCTTCCTTACCAAGGTCTTCAGTATAGAAATCTTAACATGTTTTACCCCTGCAACTTTGTATGAATAAGCTCTAATTTTGGCGTGGGAATTAATTAATTTTAGCCTACTGAGTAGAAGACATATTATAATGATAATTCAAACCCAATGGTGTATAGGAATTATAGCTCATATTTCTACAATAATAAAAAATTTTTACAGTAACGTACCCTGATAGGGACAATCTTTTTATAATAATTAATTCACCATGGTAATGAAAATAATTAATTATACAACGTAAGGGTTTATGATTAATAATGCCACGTGTTGAGGGTCATTAACTAAATTTTTACAATAATAATGGAGTATGCTAATCCTTAATGGCCATGAAATAGTAATAGGTATCTCTTTTAGTAATAATTGAATTAATGGTTTAAATCGTGGGTATGAGGACAATGGTTTAATCTATATTAATATATTTAAATTGAACTAGAAATTTTAATTGTAAAAATAATCAAGGGCTAGGAGCGAGTAATAACAACTGCAATCGAAATGAAGAATTTTAACGGTGAAACGATGACTCAAGTGGACGAGGTGGGGACTTCTAGCGGGTCAGCTTCTCTCCCACCTGAGTCAACCTCTTCCCCACACGAGTCAACCATGACTTTAGATTGTAACTCAATGCATGGTGAGATTAATAGCAATAATGACAATAATAACAGTAGTGATTGTAGAATTAGGAATGATAGCCATAATGATGGCAATAACGGTTTTGTAAATTCTTATAATTACTTTGAAAGCAATAGACTTGTGAATGAGTCGCTGTTTCCCCCCTCGGAGTCGACCTGCTCCCCCACTTTGATCACTGGGGAGAAGGCGGGGATGGAGGCGATTCAGACTTGTGACTCCATACTTGTTGATAAAAATAATGATAAAAATGAATTTGTAATTAATGAAGGGGGCGAAATTCCCTTTCTGAAAATGAATTGTATTAGCTTTAGGGATGAAGGAGGTTCTTCTCCTTCGATAAGCATGAGGATTCATAATTTTAAGAATAATGCATGTGAACTTATCTATGGGTAATACTGTAGTGGATGGTTTCTGGCAACTCTCACTGAAAATTTCGATTGCAGCCTGTTAGAATATAGTTTTGATAAACTATATTTACATGTCGGAAAATAAAACTAACAAACGAATCCTAATAACTAGGGACTGTGGGAGTTGCCCTCAACCTTATAGAGTGGCCTTACCTGAAATTAGATAAGGAGGGGGCCCGAATGCAGTTGCCAGAGCCGCAAAATGGGGCTGCCATGAACATTTATTGATAAAAGCCGTAACAAAATTGATTATGGGCGTTTAGATAGATTTACAATGTGCATTGCCTATGCGGAGATTATCAAATTGAATTGTTCTCCGGCATGCCTCCTTTCTCAAAGAACCGGGTTCATTACATAGACTATAGGTGCCATATATGTATTAGATCCCAGCACGAAACGTAGTATTTCTCTTAGTAATGAGGCTTTTGATTTTTCGGAGCATGTTCGAAATTCTATCTTCCCTCTAGCCGCTGTCTCTTTAAATATACCGCTTTGCGAATACGAATTAGTTAATAATTTAATTAGGAAGTATCAAGTCTTGTTCTTAAATCCTTATGAAGCACCTAATTTAAATTTAAAGAATGATCAACTCAAAAGATGGCGCTTTATCTGTACAAAGTACAGGAAGAAAGGAGGCGTGGCTTATTTTGACAGCTGTGAGAATGGCTTTGTCGCTCATTCACAACTTGATGGTAATGAAACTATAGGGGGGGGGGGAGGGGGGGTAAGGATTGTACTATTGGGAGGGGGGTTGAAGATTGCACTGTTGATGAGGGGGGATGGGAGAGAGAAGAGTGCCCCTTAAAAGAAGAGATTTTATGCGAGTTGGCGGCAAATTACCCATACCATGTAGAGATCAAAGGCACGCCGATACAGCTAAGGAGTAGAAGTATAGCACCGCATCTTTTTGAAAGGGCCAAGAAGGAAATCAATAAATTATTGGACGCGGGGGTCATTTCGCGGGGGAGAAGCGATTGGGGTTTCCCAACTAGTTTCTTGCCAAAGCCGGATGGCAGAGTTCGTTTAGTTCGTTTAGTCGTTGATTTGAGATTATTGAACCAGAGATCAACCTCTGACAATTTTACTCTGCCTAAGATTAAAGATATCTTACTGCAATTGCAACATTGCAAGTTGATAACACGGCTAGACGTTCGGCAAGCTTACTATAACGTGCCGATCAGCGAGGAAACAAAGAAATATTTCACTATTACTTGTCCTTTTGGTAATTACAGTTTTAACTATTTAATACAGGGACATAAGTGTTCTTCTAGTGCCTTCCAGCGCTTCATGTCAATCTTGTTTGGAGATTTAAAGAATGTTTCGTTTATTTAGATGACATTTTAATTGCCAGTTCGACTCTTGAAGAACATGTTGCAATGTTGGAGAAAGTTTTAGAGAGATTAAAGTATATGAAAATTTATATGAACCCAAAAAAATGTGTACTTGCAGTCGGAGAAACAGATTTTCTAGGTTTCAATATTAGCGAGAAGGGAATTAGGCCTAGTAAGGAGAAGATCGATGCAGTGGTGAATGTTGCAAAGCCAACAACTATCAAACAACTTAGAGCATTCCTCGGTCTATATAACTTTTGCCGAATTAACATAGTCGGAGCGGCCCAATTGTTGCAACCCCTAACAAAAATGTTGAAGGGAAAACCCGCCTCCAATAAAAGGATTTCCTGGGGAGTGGAAGCAGACCGGGCATTTCAAGAAGCTAAAGCGGCTATGGTGAGTGCCACCCTATTGTCGTTCCCTGATGAAAAAACTGAGTTACTATTATACACGAAGGTAAGCGAGCTTACTATAGCCAGCGCACTTATGGGGGAAGAAAATAATCAGACAAAGATTTTCGCACTTTACAGTACTATACTTACTGAGGTGGAAGTGGCACTACCACAGTTAGTTAAGGAATTATTATGCGTCAATAACAGTTTTACAAAAATATGCTTACTTAATTGCAAATAGGAAAGTCAGTATTTGTACCAGCAACAGTGGGTTAATAACAGCTTATGCAAAAAAGAGTGCCACAAATGTTCATAACATTCGGGAGATAAATTTATTAAACGCCATTGCAAATTTTGACATTGAATTTAAATTGGTCTCTAAGGCTAAAAATAAATTGGCGATAATTTTGACAGAATTGGCTAACGAAAGAGATAAGATTATAGAGGCTGGGGATTTGCAATTGCAACTAGCTTGTATAGAAAATGGGGAGTGGGCGTGGCCAAAAGAAAAAGAAATTGCCATGGAAACGGAGTTACAACTGGAGGAGGAGTTTAGTGGATGGAATTCTCTGAATACCGTAGTGGAAGGGTTAAGCCCTTTAACCCGATCGTTAAAGGAACAAGACTTACTGGAGTATTAATTAATAATAAAGTGAGAGTGTGTCTTGAATAATAAAATGAGTAATAATAAAATTAATAATAATAATAATAATAAGTAATAATAATTAATAATAAATATAATAAAAATAATAATAATTAATAATAATTAATAATAATAATGAATAATAATAATAATAATAATTAATAATGATAAATAATAATAATAGAAACAATAATAATAATCTAATAATTATTTCATAGTAAATAATAATATTTTAATAATAATAATAATAAAAAAATAATAATAATAAATAATAATAATAATAATACATAATTAATGAAAGAATATAATAATAAAAGCGGTAATAATAATGAAAATAATAATAATAATTAATAGTAATAATAAAAATAATAATAATAATAATGAATAATAATAATTAATAATAATGAATAATAATAATGTAAGTTAACAATAATGAGGGAAGATGTAATTAATAAGTAGAAATAATAATAAAAGCCCCGGTAATTAATAATGAAAATAATAATAATAATAATAGTAATAAAAAATAATAATAATAATAAATTAATAAATAATCAATAATAATAATAATAATAATAATAATAATAATAATAATAATAATAATAATAATAATAATAATTATAATAATAATAGCGGTAGTAGTAGTAGTAGTAGTAGTAGTAGTAGTAATAATAGTGGCAATGATAATAGTAGCGAAGCTGGTGATGATAATGACTTTGATGATTTTGTGATAAATACGATAGCATACAGTAAAAAAGGGTTAAGTGGAATGATAAAGAAAATGCAGGATGGTGTAGATTTCAAAGAGATAGCTATAGAACAGGAGACTGATGGTTATATAAGGGACCTAATAAAGGGGCTGAAAACTAGTGGATTGAAGGCCTGTTACAAGGAGTTCATCCATCGGGGCGAGGAGCTGTCTTTGGCAGTTGATATCTCCACAGGCACAGCTAGAATATTAGTACCGGAAAATCTGGTGGATGATGTCATAGAGAAAATACATAACACAAATCACTTGGGAATTAAACGGACGTTGACTATCCTGAAAGCGGATTTTGCCTTCAGATTCATGCATAGTAGAGTAAAGAAATTTATACAGAGTTGTGACGTCTGTCAGAAAAATAAGAGCGTTAGAAGGATATCTCCAGAATTCGGCAGATTTAAGGAAGTCTCGGAGAAATTCGACACCCTTCATGTGGACTTATGTAAGCTTCCGTATAGTATGGGGTTCAATTATCTACTTGTTTTTATCGACAGATTTAGTAAGTATCCCTTCGCCTACCCTCTTAGGCAGGCGACGGTCGACTCGGTGCTGAATGTGTTAGTGGGCGAAATTTTTCCGTTCTGTGGCTCAATAAAAAGACTCATTTCGGATCGAGGAAGCCAGTTCACTGCCAAATTATTTAATGACGTGTGTAACCTACTCAACATAGATAATATTATCACGACGCCTAACTCCCCTCGTTCGAACGGACTGGCGGAAAAATTGAACCAAGCCCTCATAGTGACACTAAGGTGTATGATTAATGATAGGGAGAATGAAGGGTTAAAATGGCCTGAAATTTTGCCTTGGGCACTGTACTGTTTGAGAATTAGCCCTCTAAATGACCAAGGGGTCACCCCCAGTGTGCTTATGTTCGGCCAAAATCTATCAGTGCCAGGAAGCTTGTTACAGAAGGAGGCACTCAGTGCCACAGTCAGTCAAAGTGCTTATTTGAAGAAACTAGTGGCTTTAATGCGTAGGCCTCTGGCCCCACAGGTTGTATATAAAAATAAAAATATATTTGTTCCGAAAGATCTCCACAAGGCAAGGGCCGTGTTAATAAGAAATCAACAGTATAATGTAGGGAAACTGTCAGAGAGATACTCAGGACCTTTCAGGGTGCTACGGATAAAAAAGAATAACGTTTATATTTTAAAGCAAGGGAAAGAGGCAGTAGAAAATTTAAGAAATGTAAGAATTTTTCATAACATAACCGATAGGAACGCTGAAAACCCAAGAGAAAAAATAAAATTAAAATAAATAAAAAAAAAAAAAAGGGGGAAAGAGAGAAGAGAAAAAAAGGGGGCTTTTTAGTTCTGCGCAATTCTTAGAGTTAGACAGTAATTTAAATTAAAACTTATCCTTCAAAAAAAAAAATCATCTTCTTTCCTCTATCTAATGCTACGGTTGAAAAGCATGTTGCCAAATATTAATAGTTGTGAATAAATTCCCGCGTGTTCTTTACAAAATGTGACGGGGAGGGGCTGTGATAGAAGAGTTGAAATAGTCAAACCCCCGAGGTGGGGATTAAGAAGGTCTTTTATGTATTTTGTAACAATGTATTGTAAGAATAAAATTTGTATTTCGTAATAATAATATCAAATTACTACTCAAAAAAAAAAAAAAAAAAAAAAAAAAAAAAAAAAAAAAAAATTAAAAAAAAACTTTACACCTCTCATATTAACTTTGTACACGGCTATATACACCTGTAACATCACTCAAAAAGGGGGTTCTCTATATGTTAAATTTTAATTATTATTGGTATTTCATTATGTAAGAAAAATATTCGGTGACTCTTCTGTACGGCCCCATTGTCGTAAAAATGAGTCACTGCAAAATGCTACCCGAGAATGCCTGGCATTTGAGGGAAGGCAAGGGCAGTAAGATCTCAAGTCATAAGAAGAGAGGTCGTATTGAGTGTCGGCTTGTTAAAAGGCCGGAAAATTGTGTTTTGATTATAAAAATTATGATGTTAACCTTCACCAATATTATTAATAACTGTGAACTGGCCCATTGTGTTAATTCACGTAATCGATTGCATTTAAATTGTTCTTTACATTGATACTATTACTACCATTCGATTTACTTAATTTTTAAAAATAAAGATAAAAGTAATTATTCCTTTTTATTACCACTGTATTAATTTTCAAGGGTTAATGTATATATATATATATATATGTATGTATTATATAAATTTATATATATATATATATATATATATATATATATATATATATATATATATATATATATATATATATATATATATATATATATACCGTATATATATATATATATATATATATATATATATATATATATATATATATATATATATATATATATATATATATATATATATATATATATATATATATATATATATATATATATATAAATTATTATAGAACGAGAGAATCTAATTTAGTTTACCCTTTAAAAGGATTTTTCATTTCTTTCTCTCTTCTGTTTTCTTTCTCTATTTTATTTTCTTCCTCCAACTTATTCTCTTTTTTCATCGCATTTTCTTTCTTTTTTTTATTCATCTCCTCTCTCTCTCTCCACTCCCATCCTCCTCCTCTTTATATATATATATATATATATATATATATATAGCATATATATATATATATATATATATATATATATATATATATATATATATATATATATATATATATATATATGTGTGTGTATGCAGGGGGTTGCAGGGGGGCACTTGCCCCTCCTAAATCTTGGCGAAATAAAAAATGAACTTTATATGTTTGCCAGACGACGTTTTTAATGGTTTATTAGTAGAAACTGAAAGATACATCAATCGATAGATAATGAAGTAGTAAATTACTAATTACTAACGTATTATAAACATACATTTTTTTATATATATAGTTTTAATGTGTTTCGTTTTCATATTGGCTTGAAGCCTAACTAGTTTTGTGCTTTTTATACCAGCTAGCTTCTTCAGACACCATTATTATCCCCAGGAACTCGTATGGCGATAGCATTTGGCGGCTTGATAAAGCTGCTAAATATATATAATATATATATATATATATATATATATATATATATATATATATATATATATATATATATATATATATATATATATATATATCTCAATATATATATATATATATATATATATATATATGGGACATTTATAAGTGGTTGACTCAGTTAATATTAGGTTATTAGGTTAATTTAGGTTAGGTTATGTTAGTTAGGTTAGGTTAGGTTAGCAAGAAGTTAAGTTAGGTTACAGTTTACTCCAAAAATTTAATGTATTTACCCAAAAATTATTAAAATAACGATACATTATTATTGATTTTCGCTCCTGGAGTCAACCTTAGCCATATATATATATATATATATATATATATATAGAGAGTAGTATATATATATATATATATATATATATATATATATATATATATATATATATATATATATATACATATATATATATATATATATATATATATATATATATATATATATATATATATATATATATAGTATAGAGAAGATATATATATATATATATATATATATATATATATATATATATATATATATATATATATATATATATATATCACTCAACTCTTGAAACTGTCTACGCCCATTAAGCACACTTTAATTAAACCATAAAAAAAATCGTCTTAATAAAACCCATTTTTAGCAAAAAATATGGTGACACACACACATTAAACGGAAAAGAAGATTTATGGTTTGCAGTTAGTTACCTTACTTCTCAGTCTCATCCTTTTCTCTGTATTACGTTGGCCGGCGCACCGTGTGCGGTGCAGTGCGGTGCGGTGCGGAGCATGGTACAGTACTGTGCGGAGCACGTTGCGCATTGTAAGAAAGATGTGTGGTGCTGTGCGATGCGGTGTGGTGCGGAGTAATTGACCAGGAGCTCGACCAACCATACTGTATAATTGTGGTAGCTCAAGCTTAATCACTTCGCTCATTTCCTCATACACTTCACAGGTAAAATCGGGCGGGAGTCATTTCCTTTTTTTATTTTCTCAACTTTTCCCAGCAGCGTTCCATAGATAATGGGTTTATGGCACAAATACTATTCACAGATGAGGCTACCTTCGGTGCAGATGGTATTACAAATTTTCATAACACCCACATAAGGTCTGTAATGAATCCACATGGAGCTGTGCAGGCAAGGCATCAGCGTCAGTTTCGCATTAATTTATGGGCAGGTATCCTTGGGGACCATCTTACCGGTCCATATGTTCTTCCTCCTCGCCTGAATAACCAAAGCTATGTGCAGTTTCTAAGGAATACCTTGCCCACTCTCCTCGAAGATGTTCCGTTAAGTGTACGGCAAACCATGTGGATAATGCGTGATGGAGCTCCGGCCCACTTTAGCATGCTTGTTAGAAAGTATTTAAACGGTACATTCCCAGACAGGTAGATTGGTAGAGGAGGTTTTATATCATGTCCAGCACGCTCGCCAGGCCTCAGCTCACTGGTAGGACCATCCCATGTGGGTATCTCAAACTCTCGTGTACGCACTAGTGATGCAGCAGATATCATTTTCGCATCCAAGCGGATGCGATGCGGATGCGATGCGTGATGTTTGATTTAAATATCCGCGTGATGATGATGTTTTATATATATATATATATATATGGTTATATATATATATATATATATATATATATATATATATATATATATATATATATATAAGAATATATATATATATATGAAGCGCTTGTGCTTCGGTATGATATTGATGGATATTCTGATGATAATTCAATGCATAGATGTAATAAAGCCCTA
>JABUQX010048997.1:17500-19125 GCA_015478945.1 Trachelipus rathkii | reverse complement strand
TCTTTTTGCCACACCGATGATAAAGTGAAATTAGAAATCACAAAAAAAGCTACCTTAATTCTAAACAATGTTTATAGTGCTTCTTTTCTGGTTATATCTTCCTTGCAATTTGTTATACCGAACAGGTGTTATGTGCCATATGAGAAGATAAAAGATGTAACATTTTACAAGGAAGATCTAGAAAGCCCAATTGAGGATTTAACAAAAGCAGAATGGGATTTATGGAAGTTGAAAAGGCATCACAACAGATATCGTCCAAAAAAAACAATAGAGGAACTAGTTTCTTGTTCGCAGTCACAATTTCCAAATATTTACATCTTGTTGCAATATTTACAATTTTACCCGTATCTACTGCTTCAGTACAAAGAAGCTTTTCAACATTATGACTTCTGAAAATCTACTTGAGAAATACTATTGGGGATGAAACATAAAAACTGAAGATGTTATCTCGGACTTGCTCACTCTCATGCCAGTCAATTAAAGGTAACATCAGGTAAGATGATTTTAGCAATTTATATAAATTACTCCCATTTTTTCTTAGAAATATAATATTTTGTCCCTCCACTTTATCCCTTTGATACCGTATGATGCCTGTTAGTCTCGTGAATATTTCAGGCTATTTTGACCCTTATAATACGAGTTTTTAAGGTTTATTTGGCATTTTCTGATTCACAGAGCTTGGATTTCGTAAGCAAATGTGAAAAAAGTTTGAAATATTTCACAGTTCACTTGCAGTAGCTGTGCAAAGTGGACGCTTTTTGAAAATCTGCGAAATCTTGCAATCTTTGCAGTTGCAATTTTGAAAAATTTATTAAAAATAAACAAAGTGAGTTTTGGTTGTTCAAAAAATATTTTTTATACGTTACTATGGTGTAATTAATGATTTGTTAAAAAAAAAAAAATTGAAATAACTTATATGCTGCATACTAGGGCCTTTTAAACCCATGATTCCATACGAACTCATTCGGGATATGCTACGAATTGTTTATGTTTTTTTCGTTTTTTTTAAACTTTGATTATTTTAGTTCATTTTCATAAGAATGATTCAATTAGTGCTGTAAATAAGAAGATTTATAAATTTACCCAATTTAGTGGTAAATTATACCACTTTTCGATTTGGTGAAACCATGCAGTCTCATACAGAAAGTGTATAGTCATATATATATATATATATATATATATATATATATATATATATATATATATATATATATATTATATATATATATATATATATGCGTTGCTGATTATTGCTATTATATATATATATGGAGCATGGAGTTAGTAGTATACCCTCAGCATATGTTCTTGAACTAACAAAGGATATTCCTCAACACTAGAACTATAAGGTATTTATGACAATTGGTTCGCCTCCCTACCTTTGATAACCGCTTTGGAGGAAAGAGGAATGCTATGTTTGTCAACAAATAGACCAAATCGACTGAATTTGAAGGCAGACAGGAAGCTAAAGTCGGAAGGTAGAGGAAACTACGGATACTTGTGTCGAACAAAAGACAGACAGCATCGCAATAAAGGGGTTGGACAATAAGTAAATGTTGTTTCAAATTATGTGGGTGTGGATCCAGTGGTAAAATGCCGTCGATGGACGCTAAAGGGAAATAAAT
>JABUQX010048997.1:12500-15000 GCA_015478945.1 Trachelipus rathkii | reverse complement strand
CATTAAATGTTGCACATTAATAAGCCTAACTAGTGAACCTACCATAGCCTAGCCAACCTATATAGGCTATACGCCAAATATAAAATCGTTCTATTCTAATTATCATGTTTCAAACACTGACAAACGTTATACGCCAAGTATTACATAAAATTTCTTATAATATAACCTTAGATTTAGCAACTAGAGTACTAAAAAGTAATAACATTCGGCAGACATAACCACATTACAATATATTAATTAATATATGATTATAGATGCTATATTTATCTATTACATATATAATAATATATATATATATATATAATATATATATATATATATATATATTATATATATATAATCCTCTCCACGGATTCTCACAGACTGATGGTGGAATGTGCAAGTTAAATGAAAGAAAATATCCTAGGCCGAAAAGAAAGCCCTCTCATAACCTTTAGTGCGAGCCCATCGCAGCCGAAATCTACCCTGGAGCTTCACAGACCGTGACAGATACCCACTATGGTATCTCGTCAGTGTCAGGGCTTATCTCCTGGGCCAGGTCTATAACCATGCCCCCCCTCACAAAACCCCACCATTCACTCCAATTATACACCATTCTTCTAGGTTGTGCTTATTTCACATTCCTTTCCTTCAGACACTCTTTTACTGACTAGGTCCACTTCTTCTTAGGTTTAACCAGGTCGCTTCCCAACACACTCAAACTAAACAAACACTTAACCAATCGAGTACTATCAATCCTTTCCAAAAATCACCAAATCACTTTAAAACATACTCATTTATTCTTTCAGTTACCCCTTTCCTCACACCACCCAACTCTCCAATATGTTCATTCTACATTTTATTAATTCTTCTCACACCTAACAAACCCCTAAGATTATCTGAACAGACGTCACTTTAGAATCTATACCTCTTATTCAATACTGTGAGTGATCTGTGAGTGAAGATAAAAAATATTAGTTGCTATTCATATTTCTGTTTGAAATATGATTTATGAGGTCACCAGCAGGTATATCGACGTCCAAAAATCTGTCGTTTTGCTAATCCACGATTTCTGTCAAACATCCTTCAAACGTGCTCTGTTTAAGAATATTAGAGCTTATTAACATAAGTCAAAGGCTTACAGTTTATGGTAATTATAATAATGATAATAATAATTATATTAAAGATAAAAATAATAATATTAAAGTACTTACACAAATATCATAAATAGTATGCCAGGCAGTTATCAAAATTCCTTTGACTCTGAACGCTGATTGGTCATTGAGTTAGCTGATTTTAAAAGGTAGGAAATACGTTTTTAAGAATTTTGGGGAGGGATGAATAAACTAGAATTTGACAATACTTTGAAAAGGCTCAGGAAACGCAACTTAACGACAAATATATTTTTGAGAAAAAATATATTTTTTCCAAAGGTTTGACAAACTCTGCCTTATTTTTTCCCTCCTTCTAAATTCTTTAAAACGCATTAAAATCATGTAAAATCAGCCAACTCAATGACCAATCAACATTCAGTATCAATGGAATTTTGATAACTGCCTGGCGTACGATTTTATATAGATATTTAAATATGAACATTAATATTATTATTTTCATTTTTAATATAATTATTATTATTAGTATTATTATGTCCCATATTAGCTTTTGGTCTATGTTGATAAGCTCTTGTCATTGTAAACACAGCACGTTTGAAGCCATATTTGAAGTCATAAACCATATTTCAAACAGGACAAGCTATCTTTACACGATCTCAAAAGCGTGACACAAGTCGAGAAACGCAATTGATATTTACATATACTTGTCTTATTTCTCTTATATATATATATATATAATATATATATATCTGAGCTGTGTAAGAAATTTTGATATGTTTATTGTATGCTATATATAATATATTTATATATATATATATATATATATATATAATAGTATATATATATATATATTATATATATAATAATAATATATAGATTTTATATATATATAAATATATATATATATAGATATATATATATAAATATATATATATATAATATATATATATAATAAATATATATAATATTATATTATATAGATATATTAATATATATATATCTATAGATATTATATATATAAATATTAATATATAATAATATATAGATATATATATTATATATATATATAATATATATATTAATATATATATAATACTATTATATATATATATATATATATATATATATATATATATATATATATATATATATATTTTACAGTTTTCACCACCACTCACGGGCAGAGCCCTATTCAAGGAGGGGTGTGCCACGCCTCAGAAGTCAACAACTAAAGTAAATTACCGTTGAGCACAGACGCAGCTTTGAAAAGTCTGGAGATTAAATTCACCAGGAAAACACTAGAAATGGAAAGAGAATCCACAAACAGAGATCGGCAAAAAAGAAGAAGCACCGCAGCGAACTAGCCTGAGTTACCAATATCAAACACAAAACTCATGGGCAGACACAGC
>JABUQX010048997.1:0-2500 GCA_015478945.1 Trachelipus rathkii | reverse complement strand
AAATGAGTGTATCGCGATAAAAACAGCGGAGAGAAGATGGCACGCCCCAAGAAAAGAAATACACAATGTTGCCGTTACAATTGATAATCCTATTAACAAAGGGAACTTTGCAGCGGCATGTCAAATTGTGGAAGACAATGAGTTAACGTGAGTAAAATGGTAAAGGACGGCATGTTGCACGTCAATGAAAAATTAATCCCCGTTATATCCATGTCATGTCAGGATGATTCAAATGTCAGACATTCCCTCATGCCTGTTACGAACGGTTCTATAAATGGCATTGACGTATCAGTACTTCGTGATACAGGGTGTAGTGGCGTAATTGCGAGAAAGAAGTTTGTGAAAAACCATCAATTCACAGGCAAGATTAGAAAAATGCTTCTAATTGATAACACCCTTAGGACAACCCCTGAAGCAAGAATTTGGATTCGCACTCCGTTCTATACGGGGTACGTCGAATCTTTATGTCTGAACGATGCGTTGTATGATTTGACATTGGAAAATATTCCAGGCGCGCTATGTCCGGAGAAAAAAGGGTTCGGAAATAATGATAAAATTAATACCGACAAGGACACATCCATTGTCGAAGTTACTTATGAAGCTGAAAATGCTACTGAAAATAAAAATTATAAAATTGATACCGACGTGGACACAATCATTGTCGAAGTTACTTATGAAGCTGAAAATGCTATTGAAAATAATAATGATAAAATTGATACCGACGTGGACACAACCATTGTCGAAGTTATTTATGAAGCTGAAAATGCTATTGAAAAAAATAATGATAAAATTGATGTCGGCAAGGACATATCCGTCACCGAAACAACTCATGAAACTGAAACTGCTACAAAAGTAGTACGAACAGATGGAAAATCTGAATGAAATCTCCCATTCCAAAAATCAGAAGACTCCTCAAATTCCAGGCTGTTTTGAAGCCGGTGTTAATGAGGCAATAAAGTCTGAGATGACGGCGAAGACGCCTGAGAATAGTAATTGTAGAATCGATGCGGCATATCATTCGTTGAGATTAAGGTCAGACAATGACCGGTGATTTGATGTCGAGAAAAATAAACCAATCAAGCCCCAAAAGACAGATCCCACTTAGGGAAGAATCAACGATAAGTTTGTGAAAGCCGACAAGAGATCTAAAAATGAAAATGAAATTGATGAAATCGATGCAGCAATCAAAGTTGCATGCATGATAGATTCTAAACAAAAGAAACCTCAAGTTCAGGTTAAGGAGATTAAGAGTTGTTCGTCGCTTATTGCTGTAACCTGTTCCCCAGAAAATTTTGATGGGAAATTTAAGAAGATTAATTCTGAAACAGCTAATTTGCGTCGAGAAAACAAATTCAAATTTGAGAACTCTCGGAAAAGGGAGAAGTTCAATAAAAGCTTGAAAACTTTGGAAGGGCAAAGTGCGAAAGTTACTTTGTCTGAACGTTAGAATGGATGCTCTGTCAATAATGCTGCTGCCCTAAGTGATGCGGATGAGGACAATCCAACCGTCGCTCTGAAAAATCAACGGGCTGCGTGTTAGCGCAACGCCAGACCAATTCCTTGTTTTCTTTCTGATGGTCAAGAGAACTAGATAGAGGAAAGGTCGAAGGCGGTTTGGAGAAGAACTTTGGAATTAGAAACAAACCTTCGTAGAAACAAAAGAGTTTGCCATCTTGATGACTTCCATTACAATGTCGAAAGGTTAAAATGAAGAACGAAACGGATCAGACAGAGAAAGGATCCCGAAGACCGAAGAAATAGGAAACACTTCAACGTGGATGAAAGTGATGGCACAGTACAAATACCGAAGGAAAGACTTGTACTCTTTTCAGGCGAAGATATCCATGACGTTTCTTTTCAAGACGAAAGATGACACGTCACTTTGTCTTCTTAGGAGGGGCGTGAGTTATATCTTGCCTGAAGGCCATAATTTCGCAATTTTGAGATCCACAAGTTTATTTAATTTTGGGAAAACTATTATTAATGATTTCGCTATTATTTATTTAAAGTTAGAATATTTCATAATTCGCTCAATTTTATTATTTATATAAAAGAAGATTTATTTTAAAATTGTGATAGATAAAATTTTTAGCATGTAATATGTTAGGTTTGTAATTAATTTTAGACTTATCTAGTTAAGAAATGATATTATGATTTTCGTAAATTACTAATATGTAAGATACTGCCAAATAGTATTTAAAGAGAGATATGATTATAATCGCTTTTTTTGCTTTTTTGTACTATCGATCTTAAAACTTGTGTGGATATCTTATAAATATTATTTACAGTAAAACCCGAGCTATATCTTGATTAATTTTGCAAAACCCTCAGCAGCTTCCAAAACCTTTAGAAATTTCTCATTGAAGCTGTCCTAATATCAGCAATTATAAAGCATTTATAATTTAACCCCTAGACAACAGAAAGTATTTATTGGAACTGAACCCACGCGTGTCCTCATCGATAAAATATCGCGACACGTTTTGGGTGGCCTTGTCCGAGG
>JABUQX010048996.1:0-2500 GCA_015478945.1 Trachelipus rathkii | reverse complement strand
CAACTATGCTAGATATAATATAAATGTAAAGAATTTGAATTTCTGAGAAATAGAGTTTATATATAATTTCTTCTATGTAACCATTATTAGAAGTATCTAGTTGAAGATATATTTATTAGTGTTTTTTTTCTCATGATATATATATATATATATATATTATATATATATATATATATATATATATATATATATATATATATATATATATATATATATAAAGCAAAAAAAAAAGATGTTAAGTTTTAAAAGTAATACATAGAATCATGTGTCTGGCAACATAGCTTTTATAAGTGTAATATTTACCACAAAGGCACAAGGCTGGCAAGGGTAGTTTTTCCCACTTAAATTTTTCCCGAGAAAAACCTTGGGAAAAACCGGGTAAAAAGTCACGGAAAAAAACAAGAAACAAAAAAAAAGGATGTCAAAGTAATAATTATTACCTGAATTATCAGTTACAGTGTTAGTATTATATGTTACATATTTATAATATATATATATATATATATATATTATATATATATATATATATATATATATATATATAAGTATATATATATATATATATATATATATATATATATATATATATATATATATATCTAAAGGCATAGGTCTTATTCCTTTGTTTCATCTAAATTTTAAAAGCCTTCAAAGACCGGAAGTAACGGGCGTTACATGCATCGGAAAAGAAAAGCAGTAGGGAGAACATGACAAAGTTTCAAAAGAAAGCCCAGCCTTCCACCCCTCTGTACCATTAATTAGTAAGCACTCGTCACAATCAGAAAATCCACCCAGAGCTTCACGGGATCATGACGGATCCTCATTATGGAAAATTGAAATAAAAAATTGTGATAATTTTTTTGTTGGTGAGGATGAAATTCTTCAGGGCATATGTAATGCAGATGTGCATTTTTTACTAGATAATTTTTGTGTATACTCAAAAGAAATTTTTAAAAATTTCTCGAAAATATTTTTTAAGTTCTGTCTTAAGAACAACCTCAAAACTAATGCATATACAAAGAAATAATCAAACCAACAAAGCATGTGATTTGATTAAATAAGTTCCCACAATTTTATCCAATTAGCACAGAAAAATTATTGTAATTTTTCATTTCAAAATTGAAAAAAAAGTTTGGAAATTGGACAACGTTGAGCACAAAACTAAAAATCGAAAAAGTACTTGTGTACTATTTTAGATAATGGACCTACTCTATGCATATTTTCAAGTTTGAATATTTCTGAAAAATCTGTTTTTTTGATACGAAGAATGTCAAACATGAAAATTGAAAATTGAAAATTCTGAAAGAATGACTACAGACACAGAAAACACCGGAAATCAACGTTTTAAAGGGCAAACAAAGCTACATTTTAAAATTGATAGGCTGGCAATCGACTGAAAATCCCAGACTTATGTCCATTTTTGTGGGTGGGGTTAAAAATGACCGGAAAGTAGGGATAAAAACGATTTCTTTTGCCCTTGCGAGGCGTCGTCTAAAGATCAGCAGTGATTGCTCGAATTCCGGCATCAAGAACACTGCCAATGAACTTGCTATATATGGGCAAAGTTTTGAAAGAATTGAGAGTGCCATTGAAAACACGTTTAGAGTAGTGGAGGATAAAAATCCTGTAGAAAAGTTCTTGTCAATTAAAATACCCAATGGAAAAGCAGAAAATATTGTAAATGCTATTCATAAGGAGCTGACTGATCTTGATTTAAATTATGACAACATTATTACTTTTGAATTTGATGGTACTTCTAATATAGTTGGAAAAGTTGGAGGTGTAAGAAAAAGGCTTTCAGAAGAGGCAAACAAAGAAGTTCTCTATATACACTTTAAAACACATATATTGTCCCTGGCAGCAGCCTCCTGCAGGAATAAAAATCAGAAGGTCAAAAGTTTTTTTATATTTTGAAAGACATTTACAAACTGTGCAAGTCGCCAAAAGAAAATATTTTTGCATGATATTCAATCATTAATCAATGATCCAATCCTCAAGATTCAGAATGCATTGAAGTGAGATGGTTATCTCATTATAAGATAGTGAATGCTGCCTTCAGGAGCTTAAAGTCAATTTTGATGGCTTGTGAGCATATCCACAAAGAAGGGATACTTGCATTACTTGCAGGGGGCATCTTGCTGGAAATCAGAAATGAAAGTTTCCTTGTCACCTGTTATGTAATGAATGAACTCCTTAGTGCACTCTCTTATCCTAGCAATGATCTACAAAAGAAGGACTTTAGTTTGACCAAAGTCATCCCCCTAATTACTGGAACCAAATTGCACCTGTAAAATATTGTAAATCAGTGTGAGACGTCAATAGTGACTTACAAAAACGTTCGGTGTGAAATAATGGAGGTTTGCATCTGAAGTGCGCCTGATTGCTGATGAAGATAAGAAAAATGCATTTAAAGGGGGATGAAAATATACTGCGATAGTGTAATCGAAGAAATTAAAGAAAGGTTCAACGACAAATCAATTGATATAATGATATTTGCTAG
>JABUQX010048995.1:0-17750 GCA_015478945.1 Trachelipus rathkii | reverse complement strand
AGCATTAGCCAACCCGAAACTCAAGTTCCGAAATTGGTAATGTCGCTTGGCAGTCGAAAAAGCAGTCACACACCTACTATTCTTTTCCACTGGCATCTGATAATACCCACACACCAGATCCATTTTCGTAAAAACTTTCATTCCATACATACTATACACACGTTCTGACACTGCACACATAGGAAACCTATCTTTCACCGTCTTTTCATTCACCTTCCGATAATTAATACATAACCTCAATCGTCAATCAGGCTTTTGCACGGGCGCAATCGAACTGTTCCAAGACTCACACTCCTTCCAACACACAACCTATTCGCCTCTAACCTTCACACTTGTTCTTCCTCTCATTCGCAACTGGGAGGGAAAGTGACGAGTCGCTGGATATGGGGCTATCTTCCGATAACACAATACGGAATTGAGGCAACTGCGCCCTCCCAAAATTTCCTCATCGCCTTGCTTAGTTGCTATCCCTCCTTTCCCACAACATTCGTACAATTTTTTGTCTCCTTACTTCATTCAAACCCTCAGGCAACTGTATCGTCTCAAACATCTCATCATACACCCAATCTTTCCTCTCAATATCACCAGCAAAAACACCACATTCTCTCTCTCTCAACCGTTCCCCAGTCATACTGCCCCCCCACAATCAGAACCGAATACAAACTACTGACCACATCACCAACCCTTATTCTTTACTCGCTTCTTTTTCACATTCAGCACCTTTTGCAAACATTACTCTAGATTTCCTATCTAATATACCATCAAATACATGGCAACCCTTTTCACTCTCTACCTTCGCATCATAACCATCCACCAGAAGCATGCTATTCTGGTCAACATCCACACCTACATTCGCATTCCAACCTACCTTTACACTTACCACACCATCCGCTTTCAAAGACATATCTTCCAGAGCAAACACTTCTACACCTTTTACCAATTTCACCTTTACATCCCCTACCTTATCACATACATCTGACATTTACCATCCTTATTCACTTTTTTCTATCATCATACGATCAGGATGGATAATCATCCATTATACTTAAAACTAAACACCACATGGTGAGATTCTCACTCTTACTATCAATAACATAGAACTCATCCTCTTCCACACTTATTACCTCCAATCTTAACACTCCCTAAATTTCGTAGCGACTGGTATTACCATATTGCCTATCCCCTTAATATTCCCTTTTCCATACTCTTTCTGATCTTCCCGTATATTCATCCTATCATACGCACTTTTATACACTACGCTGACCATACACCCAGTATCAATCAAAGCTCTCACTCCAAAACCTCCGCAATAAACCTTAATAGTCATGCACTCATCTACTGGACCAGCCGGAAATACATCCGCACTTACAATCCCTTCCCTAACAACATTCAGTCCCTTCCCGCCTAAGGGTCCACCAGCTGTAAACCCTACACTTACTTGTTTCCCGGTCCAGTTCTCCCCTTACCTGATTATTCATACCAACTACTTCATTCACACTTACATTCCTATTACCAACTACAGCCGAACCATTACCAAAAACATCTTCATTACCCAAATTTCCACCACCACCAGCAACTACATTTTGATTCATTTGCATCATCCCAGGTTGGCTTACTCCCCAACACCTACCAGCCACGTGCCCTACCCTTCCCACATAACGTACAGGTATTTCTAGGAAACCTGCACATCCTCGAAAAATGACCCTCAGTCCCACAATTCCCGCACACAGTCTCACTTACATTCCACACCTTTGCTAACAATCTCGTTACCAAGATCGTAGCCCTCCACATCTCTACATCCGGCCTTGAGGGTCTGTGCCAATTCATCCATATGTCCCAATTGCCCACAACTAAAACATGCCCCATTTGCCCATCTACATTCCGAAATCAAATGCCCCATCTTACCACACCTAAAACACTTTCACACATCCAACCCCCTGCATTCTCCTGTATCCAATCCTATTCATATTCTCTACTCACTTCCTGCATTGTACCCCACATTCTCTCTCACGTTCGTATTACCAATCGTGTTCTGCTCGCACTCATCGCATTCGTACCTCCTGCATTCACCCTCTCTTTCATTTTCACCCCCATAGAATATCTCTAAAAAAAACTTAAAAACCATAGCTTTCATAAGATTGGCCCTAAGAGCACCTATATTGACTTATTACCGACGCCCTGGTGAAGCCCTTTCATCATTCCCCCACCACTGACACATCATGCCTTTCAACTCCTCCATCTTTTCATTCTTCCAAACTCCACGCATCTCTTCTACTATTTCTAAAACATCTTCCCAAGTCAATCGTTCCCCTACTCCACCTCATTTTCTCTTTGCTCCTAGCATTTATAAACTCCGCCACTGAAGGAGGGATAGTCTCCAGGAATTTCTTCATTAACATCTTATTGTTCATTTATCCCCGCATTCCCAAAAACTTCACTCGACCAATCCTCTCCTTCTACGTTCTTAGTCGAGTCTTTCATTCTTTTCTCCCTAGCCTTATCCAAAGTCATCACCCGTCTTATACCTTACCACCCCCCTTAACTTTCAACCTGTATCCAACATTCTTCCTTACTACTTCATATTCGCTCACCCACACTCACGATTCGCCTTGCGACAAAATCCAAAACATTCCGCCTTTCAAAAAAATCCCACTAAACTCTTTAACCCCAAACACACCTTATTTTCATCAAATTCTCCTTACAACTAGCTCTTCATACTCTAAAAAATGTCACACACGTCCTTAGTACACTCATTACATTATACTTGTTGATCTTCGGAATGTCCCTGATAAGGACACTATGTGCTACTTGGACATCGGCCGCACTCGCAGAATCTTCAGACATGATGTCTTCACCTTCAATCTCATTCACTTCATTTGTACTACTATATAAAGAATCTATACTCTTACCCTTTGCTATCACTCTTCTTTCATGTCTTTCTATTCTTAGATGTCTTCTTCTGATCCTCTCTTCTCTTTTTTTCCATTTCTTCTTTCTCCTTCTTCTTTCTACTTTTATCTTCTTTCATTTTCTCTTTATCCATATCCTTCTCATCCACATCACTTACATACTTTTCCTCTTCACAAACGCTCTCTCCCTTCTGTAAATCTACTATCTTCGGAGTAGAGGTTACTTTCTTTTGCGTCCCTTTCGTTCCAATCTCTTTTGCAAACTTCTTATTCAGTATATCATCCATTCTTGCTTCTATTCTCATTTCCATTTGTCTTTCCCTCTCCTGCATTCCTTCTTCCATCTCTCTCAGTCTATCAATTAAGTCCTCATTCTCCTTTTCTTTCTTTCCTTAATGCCTCTTCAGCTCCTTACTTCCAAGCCCAAACTCATTCTCAGGCTAGCCATCTTACATGCTATCGTCTATGTCCCCATGGTCCTCCGTCCAGACGCCCCACGTTGGGCGCCAGAAATATGTCGTGGTTTTGACGCCACCAACAAATCTCAATAGTCGTGGGTCCTGGAAGAAAAAAAAACAAAGAGAACAAAAAAAATGAACACAATAAAGAAAACTCAGAACAAATAAATCAAACACAAAAACACAAGCAGCCAAAAAAAAATTATTAAAATTAACACCATTTTCAAGGTAATGCAACCTCCTCACCACAACAAGGTGAACCGATACCTCTACCGATCCGAAAATATATTAAATATCAATAAACATTCATTGGAAAAAAAAAACTTAATTCTACAATGAAAACTGAAACCTAAAATATATAGCCTTAATACTAGAAAAAAATAGATTCTTTGTACAGTTCTCCAACTATACTCCTTCTCAATTCTCCTACAATTCTTAATTCTCCAATACTACTCCTTGTTACTTCTCCACACAATTCTCCAATAATCCTCCTTTGCAATTCAATCAAATTATCTCCTCCAATTGTCCACGCAATTCTCCAAAATACTCCTTCTAAATTCTCCTTTCCATACAATTCTCTAATAATATTCCTTTCAAGTTGTCCTCAAATCGTTCTTTGGGAACTGTATTACTTACTTCTAGGGAATAATTTCCAATGCCAAGCTTTCATTCAAAGAATGTCTATTTCAATCTTTTCTTCTCAATCTTCATCTAATATCAATTCTCTTAGTATTTCTGGTGTCAATGTTGCTTTTGATAGAATAAGCAAAAAAAAAAAAAAAACTGTGGAGTAGAAAAAAAATATCGCATCATAGCAATCACATAATAAAATAATAATAATAATTAAATAATTTAAGATTTTATAAGGAAATAAATAAATTGAATAACTATTATTAAAATGAATTCAATTAAAAAATAAACAATATAAATCCATAGAATTAAATAATAAACTTTAAAAAAACAACTAAGATTCTTATAACAACGTGCAATAAATCAGATGAGTATATTTAATAATGAATTAAAATATAAATGAATTTCATAAATGTAAGAACAAAAAAAATTACTGTAATAACTAATAATATAATGAATTAAAATATTAAATAAGTGAATGAAAAAAATAATATAATAAAAAAATATAACCCCACCACTGCAAGGTGCTTACCTGGGTGGTGACCCAGTTTTTTTTTCCCCTGCGACACCCTTTGAAATCTTGAAATCAAACTGAACCCTTTATGACCCGTCCAAATAAACGAGTTTAAAAATGTAAAAAAAGAACAAAAAATTTTATTACAAACCAAATCCAACATTCATCCAAAACAAATCATTTTCATCCAATAACCAACATTTATAATATTACCCCAACAGAAATGAAATCAGTTGCTGGCTGAACGACCAATGGGCAGCTGAACACAAGGAACTCGAAAATTCAAACTGAAAAAAAACGACAACACTTCAATCAATTATAAAAATAATAAAAAATAACTAAAAACCATAATAGTATAAAAATAATAAATAATGATAATAATATAATAATAATAATAATAATACATAATGCTATATTTACCTGTCACACGTAGATCGTCAAACAAGTGATTCGTCTACTTTCTTGCCTCACGCTTATTCAAAAATCGGAAAAGTTCGAAAAAAAATTGACAAAGAAAGTCCTTTTTGTCTCATTTAATTTCTCTAGAAAATATGGATATCATAAATAAAGATATCCCATATGATAATAAATTTCCCTTAACTTAAAATAAAAAAAACACTTATAAATAAACTGTAACACTGCATTCCCTGGCACTCCTTGTTGGTGGACGTTCTCGAAGCAAACCTTAAAAAAAACAAAAAACAGTAAATTATGAGACATACAAAACAAAAATCCAAATCCTAAATTACCACAATCGGACGTCTAATACCCGCAAAGGAGTCCCCAACAACAGGAACAAGCATTAATTCACTTCCATCAGAGGCGATTGGATTCCGAACTACTTCTCCCACAAAACTGTATGGTGGGGAACTGATAGAGACAGGTGATACCGGCGAAAAAGTGTAATTTTCCATATTGAATGCCAATAATCTCGATGGTATTTCCTCAGATGGTAAACTGAAACCCAAGAAATCGGCATCCTCTCTCTGCCTTTGACCAGGGTCGTGATCAACCTTTTCAGAGACTTCACTAGGAGAGATCTCGACAACAACATCTGGGTTACCGGGTTTTCGAGGAGTGTTTCTTATCCCTTCTGATTCTCCAAGCACATAATCCATGAATGATGCGCCAGTAAGGTTGATTGTGTGAAATTGGATGGATTTTTGGGTTACCTGACCCACCGACCTGATCAATGGTTATATAACCTGAGGGTGATTCTGTGAAAGTAAAGAAACTCTGTGGGTCAAAGTCTCTATAGTCCATTGATGGAGAATTTATATTCATAGAGGATACATCATCCGAGGTTGCTACTCGTGAATCATCTACACTATCCTGTGACTTTTCCCCTATATCGGACAATTCATGGCTTCTATCCACTTGTGTCTTTAACCCACTTGGGATAACGATTTTTGATGGTACTGGTTCTCTACTCTGACGACTATTGTAATCTATCTCCTCAGGGGTTAAAGGAGGTTCAGTTAACAATAACTTACGGGATTCGGCTAATACATATTCGTTTATCTGCTCCAATTCGTTAATTAGGTTGGGTAACTTCATACACAAATCTAAAGGTAGAGGATTGCTAATAGCAAAACCTTTGAAGTCGTCTCCTTTTTCTCCTGTATCCAAGTCTAAATCTTCTGTGTCCGAACTGTAGGGCGTTTCGTCAGTCAATGATGTATCGATTTGTGCCCCCTCAACTCCTTCGTCAACTTCCTCCCCTCGTCTTCATCTATTGTGCCGAAAAACTTCTCTCTAACTCCTTGATGTTTATTCAAATATTGTTGTAGATACCTTGGTATGTCAATCCAACCCTGAAGCTGTGAAAAGTGTACTTTTTCGGGTTAACACAAGAGCGGAGAGGGCTCTATTACACCTGAGCGTACACACAACACCTGTTACTCCCAATGACTGCTATAAGCGCCCCTCCCATTTTATTCTTACAATTATATTTTATATACCGTACACTTTGACCGATATTTCTAATAATAACAAAACCAAAACAAAACATTTTTATTTGACCTAACATTTTACGTTACTTAAGTTACCTAAAACCTAAATTAATTATAAAATTCCTAAATAAAAAATTCTATTACTTCAACTCTTTATTAAAGTTATATGTAAACAAAACAAATTAAGCGTGCAAATGAAAGACATTAATTTTTTTTTTTTTTTTTTTTTTTTTTTTTCTTCAAACTGAATGAAAATCTTATATACTATCGATAATTTTTTTTATTTTATTATGAATTTGTTATTAATATTTAACTAAGGCAAAACAATATATAGAAAAATTTCACAATGTCAATTTTCTATTTTTAGACACCATCTATATCTATATATATATATAACACACAGAGTGAGCGAGTCGAAGCTACTAAATATTACAGCATCAATACACAAAGAACCATGAAAGAAAATCTTCATTTTGAAAGACAGTGCGTTCCGACAACTTATTTACTGAATACAACTTGAAAACTTCTAACTTCTTCTTACTTCCAATACTTCAATTCCTCTTTACATTTTCATTTTCCATATTTACATTATCAACTAAGAAGAATCCATTTCACTTTCTTTTTCTTGATCTATTTGTCTTCTTCTAGAGTATTCTAATGCCTTTGACATAATATAAGGCAGGTCTTCAACAGGGCCTAATCGTCGTGTAATCGGACGTCTAATACCCGCAAAGGGGTCCCAACAACAGGAACAAGCATTAATTCACTTCCATCAGAGGTGATTGAATTCCGAACTACTTCTCCCACAAAACTGTATGGTGGGGAACTGATAGAGACAGGTGATACCGGCGACAAAGTGTAATTTCCCATATTGAATGCCAATAATCTCGACGGTATTTCCTCAGATGGTAAACTGAAACCCAAGAAATCGGCATCCTCTCTCTGCCTTTGATCAGGGTCATGATCAACCTTTTCAGAGACTTCACTAGGAGAGATCTCGACAACAACATCTGGGGTATCAGGTTTTCGAGGAGTGTTTCTTATTCCTTCTGATTCTCCAAGCACATAATCCATGAATGATGCGCCCGTAAAGTTGATTGTATGAAATTGGATGGATTTTGGGTTACCTGACCCACTGACCCGTTCAATGGTTATATAACCCGAGGGTGATTCTGTGTAAGTAAAAAACTCTGTGGGTCAGTCTCTATAGTCCATTGATGGAGAATTTATATTCATAGAGGATACATCATCCGGGGTTGCTACTCGTGAATCATCTACACTATCCCGTGACTTTTCCCCTATATCGGACAATTCATGGCTTCTATCCACTCCTGTCTTTAACCCACTTGGGATAACGATTTTTGATGGTACTGGTTCTCTACTCTGATGACTATTGTAATCTATCTCCGCAGGGGTTAAAGGAGGTTCAGTTAACAATAACTTACAGGATTCGGCTAATACATATTCGTTTATCTGCTCCAATTCGTTAATTAGGTTGGGTAACTTCATATACAAATCTAAAGGTAGAGGATTGCTATTAGCAAAACCTTTGAAGTCTTCAGGGTTCACACTTTCTGGAAAGTCAGGGAAAAAAATTTGGTCAGGGAAACGTTTTAAGATATGCTGAAAGTCAGGGAAATTCCAAAAAAAGTCAGGGAAAATTTTAAAATTTCAAAAACATATGAAGGATGATCCATGGACCAAGTTGCATATTTTTGATATATTTTTTTTCCTTTACTGTATAATTGTCGAATAAATATTATTTGATAAGTGATGAAAGTTATGGGCGAGTGAAGACATTCCATTAAATCTACTTCTATCCTTCCTGTTTCTTTTTATTTTTAGTTCACTATTACCTACTATTCTTCCTATTCTGTACGTAGAGGTTGTTCCAAGTTCATCTTTCAATTGAAGGTGATGTATATGGATGTGTTTTATGACTGGTTGATGACTTAGGAACTTAATCTGTGTTATATCTTTTTCTTTTTAGGGATTGAACGTTTTTATGTGTTTGTTTGAGTTTTGAATGTAGGATTTTGACATTTTTGTTGCAGTTGAAGATATTCATTATTTATTTTATCAAAATGACTCAACAAAAAAAAAACTAACTTTAAACGACCAGTGGGTGACGTCGAAAACTGAACCCAAATTTATCAATTTGTCATAAATGGACTTGATAGTAGTCTTAGGCACTTACAAATGTAAAGGATGTAAAAAGAACCTTGAACTTTGGGACGATGGGAAGCCAAGCCGAAGTTTCACATTCAAGAGGGAAACTCATTTTAATTTAATCAAAACTCTGCAGGACCAACCATCATTGAAAAACTTTTTTCGTTATGTGTTCTAATAATACAAATATTAGTGAAAGTGTGTGCACTGAAAATTGCCATTCCATCAACTTCTAATCATACTCAACCGATTGTAAATGACCCTGAGTGTTTCTATATAACCAACCAAAACCAGTTTATCAATCAGTTACTCCATTGAATCAAGAATAACGCTTACCAATCCGAAGATACTATGGCATTAGAGGTCGTGGATGATTAAAATGCTTTAAAACCGTGTGCAGATATAGGGAAACATTTAAATTATGATTTTCAGATAGTGCGATTGCTTCAAAGTTTAAAATGAGCCCGATGAAATATGTATTAATCATGGACTTGGCTACCCTAGTTTTTCTAGAAACATAGAAGCACAATACACTCTACTTTGCAAGTGAAGCTCAATTTTCTACCCTTGAATTAAAATTCTCAAATATATTTTGGATGATGTAATTAATTTTAAGAGACTTGATTAGTTTTTCTTCTATAGTACCTGAGAATCAATGTTATGTCGGAAACTTGCGCAAATTATTAAATTTAGGGACTGAGTTATTCCGCATGAAGGAGGGTTTGCTATAAATTAAGCAATTTTAGTGGAGAAATCTGAAAGAACATAGCTGATTTCTCATGAAGAACAGTGCACAATGCTATTAAGATCTCATGAAAGTATTCAAAAAGTTCCTATCCCTTCAAAAAATGTTGACAAATTGTAAGAGCTGCCCCCATAAGAGATATGAAGAATATCTCAAAGAGCTAAAAAACAGAACCAAAAAAAGAAGAGAATAAAAGGTTTGAAAAAAAAGAAAATTATCCATACAGATTCTATAAACTTGAAGGTTAGAGAAAGATGGTTAAAGACTGAAGCTTTGACAGGAAGAACGCTTATTAAAATCAAAAAATTCAGATGCTTAGAAGAAAAACGTTAGGTGTAAATCTCCCCATTAGAACTTTGTGACTCACATGGACGATTCACCATAGGCAATTAATTGTAAGCTTTAATTTATTTTCTTTGTGTATAAATAAAACTGTTACTTTTGTAAAAAAATAAAAAAGGAGTGCGTTGGATGGCTATGGGGAAGGTATAGGCTGATTAGTAAAAAAAAAAAAATATTTTTTTAAATTCATTCATGATGATGAACAGTTTCTAAAGCAAATTTTCAATAATTTAATGTATGAACTGAGTAAATAGGCTGCAATAATGATTAATAGATATTTATATACTCCAAAAAAACGAACACGCTGGTCAGAAAATTTACGGATTTGGTCAGGGAAAGTCAGGAAATCAAATTCAAGAAATTTTAGGTGTAAACCCTGGTCTTCTCCTTCTTCTCCTGTATCCAAGTCTAAATCTTCTGTGTCCGAACTGTGGGGCGTTTCTTCAGTCAATGATGTATCGATTTGTGCCCCCTCAACTCCTTCATCAACTTCCTCCCCTCGTCTTCATCTATTGTAGCAAAAAACTTCTCTCTAACTCCTCGATGTTTATTCAAATATTGTCGTAGATATCTTGGAATGTCAATCCAACCCAGAAGCCTTGAAAAGTGTACTTTTTCGGGTTTATTTGTTGGATCGTTACTGCGGCGTATGACATACGTCACTTGGTTCTCCTTTACTCCAATGACTGTATAAGGCCCCTCCCATTTCTTAAATTTTTGATATACACTATGACGGTGAGTAGATTACCGGATTTTTCGCACACCGTATCCTCACACTCTTCTACAAACTATAGTATACAAGAGACTGGATAAAACGTCCGGTTCAACACACTACACTTTTACTGCAGCCTCAACTCTGCGTCCGGTCTCTCCGCCAGTAACAAAGTAGATCGCAAGTACGCCGGACGTCTCTTATTCCTAGCCTTCCCTGTATTGCATTTAGATAGCTCTCGACACAACAGAGAGATTACAGATATCTCTACTGATCTCATATCTATACGTGCTCATGAAGACGCGACTTCCGGGCTCGCCTACTCATCTATCAGGTGCCTGTGTTGAGAGAGTGGAGAGATGATCTATCACATATTCCCGCGTCGTCCACAACTCCGACGTATGGCGTGCAGGCTTGTTCATTCACCAGACACTTTAAAATTTAAATGAAGCTCCGGTTAAACCGTTCACAGATACCATTGCTGGGGGGATGGAGAGGGATGGCTCTTACATGCTTAATATTAAATTCTTCCAGGACATCCTGGAAATTCTGGGCAATAAACTCTGTTCCGTTGTCTGTTAAAATCCGTGAAGGCAGTTTGGGAAGAAACGGGAGTATATGATTATAAAGTTTTTGTGAAACCGTAAAGCTATTCTTATCAAACAAAGGGACCACGGCTGCCCACTTGGAAAAGTGATCGATGAGAACCATACAATATTTATGTCCCGCTGAGGTTCTAGGGAATTGCAATAAGTCCATGGTGCAAAGATCAAATGGACCATTTGCCAAGATTTTTAACATTGGAGGAGTCATGGTGGTTGAATAGGTTTTCCGCCTCTGACAAATCGAGCAACAGCGCACAACATCCGAGACAACCTGATTAACTCGGGGATTCCAAAGATGTTTATATATCAACTGAAGAAGTTTGTTTCTGCCTATGTGGGCATATGTAAAATGCAAGTGGCATAAGATGCTAATAAAAAAATCACTGGAAACTACATATAGCATGTTATCTATCCCTGCTGAATAATATATTAAATCATTTCTAATTGATAATCGAGCCTTATGATTTATAAATTTGCCTAGGTTCCGCCACTTATGATTATTGTTCATATCATTCAGACCTTTCTTTAGTTGGATCATTTCTTTATTGGAGGTTTGGTCTTCCAGGATGTAAACCTCATCGATGTTCGATCCCAACAAGGAATCATATACTATAGAAATAGTATTGATTCGAGGTACGCCTGTACTCCTTAATTTACCACTGGGTTTGACTTCCGTGGCTATGACACTCATCGTCCGTCCATCCTGACATACCAATTCTTTCCGTGTTAAGTCTGGAAGCAACCCATTATCCTGTAATGCACACGTCCCAAGTATAAGAACGTTGTCCATGTGTTCTTTGGGATACGACGATCAATTCTATATCTAAGGTTTTAAATCCCCCAGGAAATATTAATGGTGCCTTTACATAATGTTTTACGGGTATCAGGGAACTTCTGCCAAAGCCACTTATCGCCTTGACTCCGGCCTGAGCCGATGGACGTAATTCTATGTTTCTTAATAGTTTAATAACAGATCCACTAATTAAACTGATACCCGCTCCGCTATCGCTCAAACATTCGTACCATGTGGGGTTCTTTTCACCTATAGTTGCGTGAACTATCAATGGATTTATATCTGCTTGACACAGACTAATTGTCACGATCATCTCCCCTATTTCACTCACGGCATCAACCACGTCATTACCATCAGCAAAGTTAGGTAAGGGGAACTGTTCTAGGTCTGTTAAGTCTGTGGAATTCTCAAAGTTATTACCAAATAGAGCCGTTAAATCCATATGTTCTCCTTCACTAGGTTGGTTTATGTTTGGAATTTCATCTAAGGTTATTTTGACTTCCTCTTTTTTCATTGTTTCCACCATCTTGCAGTCCGTTGTAAGAGCCCTATTGTCATTCGTTCCATTAAGAGTTTCTATATTTTCCGAGAGATTCTCCACATGTCGGCTCGGTCCTGTGGAGCTATTTAGTTTAAAGAACCACGACGGTTCTGGTTGACAGGTATATTTGGGCTGGTAACAGTCTTGGCTTCTGGCTGTTTCTTGATTGCCCCTTGAGATTGAGGTTGAGGGGTAGATGGTGAGTTATTTGCTTGACTTTGTCGATGATCTTTTCTAGTAGGACATTTAATACCCGCATGCGGGCCTTTGCAAACACTTGCAACCGTATTGTGGGCTCTGCTGAAAATTTGATCCATATGATCAGCATTCAGTCCTGATGTCCCTTCTTCTTGCAGTATGAACATATTCCTAAATATTTGTAGCAGTCATTCATGATGTGGCCTTGGATGTCACAATAGTCACACCATAATAGACTCCTATCTTCCTGTGAGTTATAATTTGAACCTCGAATTTCCGTTCTGATACTGTCTTCCTCTATTTGGATTAAATCCATTTGTATTCCTACTAGGTCCATTATCGTACCCTTTGTTTCTACCATGATCTATATTTCTATTTGTGTTGTATCTGTTGTTAGGTTCCTTAGGACGAGCATCATTATTCACCTTACTCTCTTTATTTAATACTTCGGCCCAACTCGGTTTAGCAATATCTATTTGAATTGTCCCGTTTATATCTATTTCAAGGGATTTACTTTTTGTATCCGCAGGTTTTTACTCTGCTTTTGGAAGAAGCGTAGGCAAGGATACTCTACCTTTGTAGAATTCATGGTCATATTTGTCTGCCAAGGTTACTATTTTGTCCCATGGTATTCTTTTATCAGAGTCATCTTCATTCTCTAGGAGATATTCTCTAATCTTCTTCTCCATGTAGGGTGGAAGGCTAGGAAGAAAAGCTTCTCTAAGGGAGTTATGCTCTCGCATATCAAGGCCATTTTACGCTTTTGTTGCTAATTGTTCAAGCCTTAAAGCGAACATGCGTATGCTTTCACCTTTAGTTAGGATTGCTGAGTGATACGCTTTTAATCGATATTCGTCCTTCCTTTTCTCCTCTTGTCTGAACCATTTAATCAGGGTAGTCTTCACTGAGTAGTAATTTCGGTCATTCTTTATTAATAGAGTATACAGTTGTAAAAAGGAGCCCTCAAGCTGCCTTCCCAAGTATCTCAGCCATTGTTGTGGAGATTTTGGGTAGTTATGAGAACAATAAGCCTAAATAGGCGTCAAGTATTGAATTAAATCCTGGTCGGCTTCGTACTTGAATTTGCCGGGACCCAGGACTTTCGTTTTCTGTGAGTTCTTGACAAGCTTAGTGAGTAACAGAATGGCCTGCATTATTAAACTAATTTGTTGTTGTATGATGTCATTTCGAGGAGGTACTTCAGTATTAGGAAAAACAAAACTAGAATTATAAGGTTGATTAATCTCCATGTTGTTTTCCATTCTTCCACTAGAATAAACCGGTTCAGTTGTCAATTTAGGGGTTGACCAAACCTGATCTCCATGATACACAGATGTTTCCACCACCGTAGAACTACTACTGACAGCTGTTTCTGTCTGATTTTCCATCCTGTTGGTATTTCCATTCTTAGGTTTAAACCCTGGTAATAAAAATTGTCGGTTCGCATCCATCGATCCGCATCCGCACTCCACGATTTCCTCGAAGACGGCTATGCGCATTTGATGCTGCTACTTGCGAATTTTTTCTCTTTGGTTTTACGGTAACGTTATCGATTACTGGTGTATTAACATCCGCTTTGGTCGGTCCACTTGCCAAAGCTTGTGCTTGTTGTTGCAAGTGTAAGAGTTTATCATTTAAACCGCCGATTATGCTAGATTATACTTGAGTGACGGGAATTACCTCGTCCCCTGATGATGTCATGGTTACAGGTGGCATTGGTATTAGAAATTCTTTTGGCCCATGCTCAGTTGCTACAAACTGGGCAAGGCGATCCTGACTTTCTTTGTCTATATTAATGGCCATTGTAACCTATATATCCTATAAATATTATATTGAATATAAGTATATAATTATTATGAATATATTCAACTTATGACTACAATACCAAAATTAAATAGAAAAATAGAAGAAATAGAAATTCTTTAAATTTCAAATAATGAAACCTTTGGTTTCGAATATTTATTATTTCCTAACGTAAACTAATAAACTTCAGCTATGTTAGTTCCTATCCAAAAAAGTGATTTACTAATGAATTGAATTTATGAATTAAGTCATTCCAGGGGTATACGTCGTAAATATCCATCAACGAAATTATTTACAATTTATTTACAATGAAATTATATTAACTCCTTCATTAAATTAGAAGTATTAGGCATGGCGCGAACAGTCCCTTACTTAAGCAAATTGCCTCGCGATTGCTTATTTTTGTTACCATGACGTTAATATATATATTATTATCCTTCAATAGAGTATTTCACTACTCTTTTTCCTATCTTCATCTTGTCTTCTCTTGACGGTAGTAACTATCTAACCAACTCTTCTACTTCTATTTCTACGACTTATTTATACGGATTTTTGCTTACTATTATAAAATCGCGTTACTCATTGGAGCCTATTGGTATTCTCGAGCGCCACACGGTATTAGTCCATTCCTCTAACTCGTGGTGATATCTCAGGTATTCGTGCACTTCTACTAAAGGGTATTGGCTATTATGCAGAACACACGAGCGTACTTCGACGTATATTCTTCATTTTTGCACTGCGCATACTCAAACAATGTTGGTCTAATTACCTCTGTTTCACGATTTGTCCGTCTCATACACGTAGATGTGTTTGATATACAATTGACAATACCACGGTAAATAGTAAATTCCAGCAATATATGTGTCAGTTTCCACTCAGCCTGGCACTTACTTGCAAAGAGCGCTGTTCTTAAACAGGGTGATTCTCTATAAAAATACTATCACTTATATTTACCAGGTGTTGTCTCTCATTTTCCATCACACTTTACTCTATACTTTAAATTATAGGCAGTATTCGCGCTCCTCTCGGCGCTCATTTTGCGAACATTCAGCATCATATCAGGTCATTGAAGTAGCATCAAGTGAGTATTGGTCTCTGACTGGCTCCACTATAGCGAGACTTTCAGGATCGCTTGGCTTCACTGTCACCTAAACATCAATAGTGATTATATACATTTACAAAGTCTACACTAGTATTAGTATAGTGAATTAGTGTAAAACTATTATTAATTTATACATTAGGAACAATACATAATAATTTATACCAAATAGATCGTACACAAGTTTGTTTAAAAAATGTCACTCACTTGTTCCTTCTTAAGCAACATTACATTACAACATAATATAAGTAATAAGCTCAAAGAAAATTTAAGCTTATTGAGCTATTCTTTATTTTAATACAAAATCATAACTCCACAACTTTAAGGTTCAATATTCGAACTACTTAGTGAGTTTGGAAAGTTAATTGTATTAAATGATCTTCTTCTGATAGTATATAATGAAAGGGAAGATTTAACGCCTTTATTTTTCTAACCTTGATAGATGACGAGCAAAGGTACTTATGACCCGAACGAATACATATCCACTTCTCTAACGTTATATAAGGCTCATCTCGCATTTCTCCTTTTATTTTGCATCTCCAATATAATATTTATAACAAGTAGTATAATACTTGGAGGAGAGAGTTCATTATTACCAGTAAGATACACCTGTATATTATGTAGCTACATATAAAGATATATTACTTTTTCTATTGCATTGTTTTAATTATTAAATTGATAATCACTGAGTTTATCTCACCTCAGTATCATTTATTTTTTCGGGTATTATTCTACCTGTTGGATAATGTAACATAAAACTTAATGTTATGAGGATTTAAATAACAAACTGCAATTTAACAGAGTGTGGGGCTTATTATTAATATATAGACTTTTTTAATCCATGCACAGTTGTATCTTCTATATAGAAATCCGTATTGAATTATGTCACAATGAATTCAGGGCCTTAGAAGGGGGTATTCGGGTTATCTCTGTCAACTAAGTTTAAAAACATCATATTTAATATGCATAAAAAGAGGTTAACTTTTAAAAAAAAACAAAAAAAAAACAATTTGGTTTAAAAAAAAAACCGTTATATTTTATTTCAAAAAAAAACAAAATTAAAAAAAACGTTTTTTTTCACAACCCTATAACTATATAATATATATATAACTATATAATATATTTATATATATATATAATTATATATAATATATAATATACTATAGTAATATTATATATATATATACATATATATATACTATACTAATATATTATATATTATACCTATACTATTGGGCGTGACAGAGAAGTCCATCCTCCACGAGTCTTCCTGTCCGGGACACACCTGGGCAACGCGAATTAGGTCCAGTAGAACGCTCGTTCGGCCTAACGGAGAAATCGGCTAGGGCATGGTAGGCCTACGCAGCCACTGCCTGAAAGAACATTCTTGCAAATAGCCGACTAGAACAACCTCAGACACCACGGCCAGTAAGCTCATTAACTTTAGGACTTAGGGCAACGAAAAAAGACCTACGAACTTTTTGAAGTCTGCGACTATCTCAAGAAGATGACGATTTAAATCTGGCCAAAATAAAGTGGGTACATATAGAAGAAAGAGGAGGAAACGTGAGATAGACTGAAGGCCAGACTGCATAGATGTGGGTTGGGGACGTGCGGAGATGAAGAGTGGAGGTGAAAGAAAAGGTGGCAGAGAATTTAGGCGGAGTATTTGGTAGTTACTCTCGTACGGAGGAGTCGATGTAGGAATAAAGAAACATGGTGTAGGTTTTATTTTGGAACCAAAGTTACACCTTTCATATAGGAACTGAAAGGGGTAAAAGAGAGATTGATTATAATCTACCTTTAAAATCAAAGAAGGAAAATAAATGACCTCAGTATAATAACTGTATAATGCAGACCACAAAGGGGGCATCAGAAGACGGAGAAGTTCATAGGATTTGGTGGAGGAGCAGTGTGGAGGGTGTAGGCGAAGACAACAATGCTGCATCCTACTGATGGGGTGATTTTAATGAGTGGAGAAGGATAGTTGGGCTCGCGCGCAATGTAGAAAACGAGAGAAACCCAGAGTGAGAGAGGCTCATAGATATATGCTATGCATGAGAAGGAATTTTTAAAAATTATAATGGATTTTTCAAACCACCGAGGGAATCTCAATAAGACTCACGAAATAGAGATGGAACCAAAACACTGGAAAGTCTTTGACCAAAAAAAATCCACTTATAGATTATTTCATTGTGTCGGATTACAGGACAATGGAGGATGAGCCGCCACTGATATTTATATATAATATATATATATATATATATAGTTATATATATA
>JABUQX010048994.1:0-22842 GCA_015478945.1 Trachelipus rathkii | reverse complement strand
CCTATTCCCACATCTAGATACTAAAATGGCATGATCAGGGTACCTTAGTGAGGGTCGTGAAAGCTCTGAGTCGGCATTATTCCATTTACGTCATGTTTCTACTTGAACTGCTTTCCTGTAGGTATTACCTACCCTCATAAAGTTAGGATTGAGATTAACGGAATATGATCATGGTGAATAAGATATACTCATTTAAAAAAAAACAATGGTTCATAAAATGTACTTCCCTCTTTTCGCAATGGGCCAAAAGTTAGGATAAAAAACGCCTGAAACTTAGTTAAGGTGATGAGAGTTTGCAGCAGGGAGACACTTCTAGGAACAAGAAATCCTCCTGATACTTGAGAAATTGTACTAGCTCCTTCCGACTGTCTCATTTGCATCTCCATCATGAACATCCTGAGCATACCTCATTCTCTACCGCGTACTCAGAACTGAAATGGAAAAAAGAGATATTATGGTCCCTATCTAGTATATTGTGTGATTGTGAGCTAAAAGAGACGGCATTGGCGGGTTCGATTTGATCACATATATACTTCTGAACATTTCCTGTTTACATCGGGATTTATAGTTTATCTCTCTTTTTAATTCAACTCACTCACTGAAAGGTAACAACACCTCTCTTCAGGGAGGAGTTCCAAAGCTTTAAAAAGAGAGCGAGTTAGTGTTTTGATTTCCATTTATAGTTGCCTGAGATCGGCTTGATTAATTTTGTAACTGAAAAATTCTGAGAGGTGTCGTCAGAGTGAGCATTTAGATGATAGCTTGTTCAAGCCATCTTGGTGAAAATATTTTTAAAATCTCATTTTGAGCAGCGGTGGCCATGTTAAGTATATGAAATTTCCTCTCATGGTACGAGGGTGTGATGTATAGGGCAGTGAGAAGATTATATTTTATATTTTTCGAACATTATAAACTTTAATCGATTATCGCCATGTGTTATTAGCATGTAAAATTACTTGGAACATTAAAAGCAAGTAGTATTCTAATACAAGTGATGTGAAACATGCGTTAGCAAACATTATGTGAACATGATTGCATCGAGGTAAAACACCTGAAAATTTTCATAATTGTGGGATTTACCGCGGAGCATTTAAATAATAAGAGTTTAAATTGCTGAGAAGCATTTTCAAAGTTACATCACCAATTTGTATTATTTATGTATAAAAAGTATGCGACTGAAAATCATTGTGATCTACATTTATGGTGCATTCAAATTACAAGGAGATGTAGGGCACGTTTCAACATTCAACATGTATATTTGAATCTCCTTGAACTCGATTTGGATTGACAATGCGATATTTGTTTTATTATAAAAAAAGCCCTTTTAAGAAAAAGTGGTGGAGCTATATGAAATTAAGGTTTATTTAATTTGAACACTTGAAACAAATTATATTCGTTATGTGAATTAATGTAGGCAAAACATTCTTCAAAAATATTGTGTTCTCTGCCTAGATTTTGACAACCCTTTTCATAATTTTTAAAATATGCTTTTTAGTGGTGGCGTTTTTGTGATCTATCACATTTAGAATTGCGCGTCAGCCACCAAGAGTGGTGGAACTGTCTATTTTTACCATATATTATTGTTAGTTATCAAATTTTTGCCTCTGGGAGAGGGATGCTGAATCATTTTGATATTTTTGTGGTGATTCGAATCGTTCTGGAGCGTCAGTATAATCTTTTGGGGAGGAATATTGATGGAGAGAGATTGGTTTCTCGGTAATAGATTTCTTCATATTATGTTAGGAAAACGGTTTCTTCTGAGTGCGATGTGGTAATATAATATTTCCTCTGCATTATCAGTATGAATATTCGTGGTGAGAGTTATATGCTTGTGAGGAACGTGTGCCTTTTGAGCGTGATGTGGCAACGTTTTTTTATTGTTTATCAATTTATATAGTGAAATTTGCGATAAAACTTTTACCATAAAGATGAGTAACATATGCCCTTCCAATATGGCAAAATGTGAATAATTTCGTGTTGTCCTCAATTTGGACGATTAGTAGTAAAAATAAAATTTCCCCAAGAGTTTACTTTAATTTTACGTTAAAGAAATGGCAACTTTTATTTAAAATATTCAAAAGGGGTGAAGAAAATCTTAAATAAAATATAAAATTAATATTTGCCTTTATACTTTGATAAACGTGAGAATTGTGACTAACCTATATGTGCTATTGTTCCTGCGACTTCAGACTGGCAATCGGAGGTGTATTTCCTGCGAGGTCCTTTCACAACTTCTTGAGTGAACTTCAGAGAAAAGGGGATGCCACTCTCCCAAATTATTTCTTGTTGGGAGTATTAAATATGATGCCTTTCTGTCTAGGGCAGAAACTATCCACAATAATGTTTATTTTTCAATCACTATATTCAGATGAAATTTTAATACATTGCTTATCAAAATCTGATTGCATATTTATGCTAACTTTATGTTTATATATATACTTTATACATTATACTTTTTTATACCAAAATCGAAATCATCAAATAAATTGAGAAATTCATAAGCATACTTGTAGATTGATTCCTGAACTCATACATGATTACAAATCTTCATAGCATACTTGTATGAAAAATCAAAACTCATACATGATTACAAATCTTCATAGCGTACGTGTATGAAAAACCAAAACTCATACCTGATTACAAATCTTCATAGCATACCTGTATGAAAAATCAAAACTCATACGATAGTATCGAACCATAAAATTTCACAGAAATACATAAAGGCTGTAACCGTATAATATAAAATAAATGGACCTATCCCAACAAAATTTTAATATAAAGGTGGTGGATTTAAGATTGGGATTAAAACTCATAACTAAGACCATTTACATTCTAAAAATTTCTAAAGACAAATTAAAATACACCAAAAGAGAAAATCCATAAGTCACAATTCACTCTCATATAAGCTTTTGTTTAACTTATTGAAAGGTGATTTCAAAAAAATGAAATTTTATTAAACTTTAAATAAATCATACAATAATCGAAAAAAAATCTTTCGCATATCTATATCTTTCTTCCATTAATAATAAGAATAATTTGAAAAAATAATATACGCTACCAACTGATAATATAAATTCTTTAGAAGTAAATCAAAGTTTTTGATTATTAAAAAGATTTTTGGACTACTGTTAGAAAAAAAAACCTCATGCCAGGAATGCAGGCGACTTCATCCGAAAAGCATCGCTCTCTAAATAAACTTTTAGGTTAATTTCAGTTGAATAATTCTTAAAATATATATATTTATTAAACTCTACCGAATATCAACTTGTTAAGACCAAATGATAATAATAATAATAATATTACCATTTCACAAATTTTCACAGTGGCTAACAACTTAATTTAATTATAAGAATAACCATTTCGCATTTCACAGTTTTTGTAATAGCATAACTACTCAATAATAATAATAATAATAATATTACGCCATTTCACAATTTTCACAGTGGCTAGCTACTCAAATAATAATTAATATTAATAATGAATAACTAATAATAATATTTCGTATTTCACATGTTTCACAGTGGCTAGCTACTCAAATAATAATAATAGTAGAAGAGACTAAAATTTTGATAGGTATAATAATAGAGTCTTCCATAAAAGTAATAATAATTTTCAGCAGGGCTTTTAATAATAATAATATTCAAATTTTTTTTTTTCCAAAAAATTCGCGTTTTTAAAACAAAAACAATAATATCTAAAAATGGACTATTCAAAAGCGTTGGCCTAAGCCTTGCCTCACAAAAACGCTCGGGCATGAGTATCTCGCCAAAGCAAGGAAGGTGGTGGTATTAAAGTTTTTTATTTAAAAACCGACGTCCCTAGGTGTATGGCTGAAGTTTTTTAGCAAATATGGATTCTATAAAGTGAAAAAAATAGACTACCAGCTGAAATGTTTATGAAATAGGAACGGTTCGGAACACGCACATGTTATAGGATCGCACTCGAATCAAAAGTGATTCGCATGGGCGGTTGTCGGCCAGAAGAAAATGGAAGGAGGGGAGGGGGAGAGATGATACTCCCTTAAAGTGATGCTAAAAAACCTCACGTGGGGAAATGATTTTAAATTTCCTTTGCAGAAATTTTCATGGCAAACGGCTTTAAAAAGTTTTTAATTTCCAGGAATATATAAATGGCAGTCATGAAAAATATAAAGATCAACGAACAAAACAAAGAAAAAGCACTAGAATTAGAAATTATGAAATAGGCGAAATGGAAACTCGGGAAGTCTTTTTATCTGTACAGAGAAGCAAGGGGGCGGGATTGGACCAACAACGTACGTGATGGAGGTCGACCCGTAAGAGAATTTTACAAGAGGGGGGAAAATGGGGGAGAATCATCTGGAGATGGCACTTAAGCCAATCAAAAAATTTTGATAGCTTAAATGAAGGGGGTTTAAGTTTTATCTATATTATTTTATTTATCAAAAATAAAAATAGGCCTTTTGAGGAAAATATCACATTCAAAAATTTCCATATACAAAAAAATGCTATCTTTTGCTATATATATATAATACTATTATATAATATATATATATATAGTATAATTATAATATATTTTTATATATAATATATATATTTTTTAATATATATATATATATATATATATTGATAATAGACCCATCTTTGTTTAGTTTAAGTTTCAAGTCGTTCAACAAAAATTGTATGTGAACTCACAAATGTTGGGTACATGGTGTTTCTTTAAATGAAAATACAAAACCTATAGTGACAGGAAAAACCTCTCGAAATAGACCTTTGAGAGCTCGTAGCAGTTGCATCTTGCTTTTCATTTTTTGCAAATGAAATGAAAGCTAAGAAAATCACGCCAATTTCAGTTTTGGGGCGGAGCCCGTCAAAACTGTCAAAATTAAAACCTCTTAAAAAATATTTAATATTTGTGATTTTAAATTATAATGTTCTTGAGTTTTAAATGAGATAAAGTGGAAGACGAATTCAAGCTATGAAAATAATTTTAAAAGAGGAGAGACTTTATAGTACTTTTAGAAGTTAAAATGTGATTAATATTTTAATTAATGATACAGAATTAATAAATCTAACAAAGTAGATTTTTTTCATGTATAAAAGATACGCTATTTTTTTTTTTGCATAACAGCAGATTATTGTTATTATTATTATTATTATTATTATTATTATTATTATTATTATTATTATTATTATTATTTATGCTAATAACTAGGGATGTACCGTTAGTATCGATATCAGCAGTATCGGCCATTTCTTTGGGTATCGGTATTGGTTAATATGGCCGATACTCGGCCGATACTTCTTACTTTTTTGGGGAAAAATTATGAGAAACTTTTAGATTACATAATAAATCTAGTTTCGATGTATATAGCTAGTATAATTTTGTTTTTGTTTTTTTTTTGTTTTTTTTTTTCCCCTAGACTTCTTTTTAACTTAGATTTTTAGCGTTTCTCCAACTTGAGTTTTAGCGTAATATTTACCTATTTGGATAGCCATTATTATAATTCTACAGATTTAGCTTCCACTTTTTTAGTTGATCAATAGTAATTTTTTTTTCTTTTTTTGTACGCAATTTCGTGAGTGTGTGTGAGTTCGCGAGTGTTTTTAAACTTTCTGGATTATTCATATTTTAGATATTTACTGTAAATAGGGTTGTAGCGTTTTAAAATTTCAGGTTTTAAATTTAGGCTTTAGCGTACGAATAATTTTTCCTCATTTATCCTTTGGTTTTGTCTGTTTGTTTCTGTCTTCTTTTTTTTTTGTGTGTGTGTGTGTGTGCGTGTATGATAACAGATTTGCACAAGCGCGGGCTTTCTATTGACTTTACCAACATATGCTGAGGCTTGCACTCTAAACTCTGCATCCGTGGTAATACCAACTCTCTAACTCTAACCCTAATTTTTAGCTCTTGTCTGAGACCCAGATGGCTAAGAATTCATTCCTCTAAACTCGTTTAATATAATCCAACTATAACTTATTTTATAATTTCCGTCTGAAGCGTGGAGTATGTGCCTAGTAAACATAAACACTCCTATAACACGTCTCCGGAATCTCGAATCTCCTAACTTCGGATGTTCTGTGCTTAAAAATCTTTCTTCCTTCTACTACAACAATTCTATCCCTAATCTATATATATATATACTCATGCCTTTTTTATTACTCTTAACTTCTTCTCACGAAAAACTTCATATCCTTCTCATCCAAATCACTGAGGTCCTCTATTATATTTCAATGTAACAACAACTGAATGGATGGGTTCCTGGCTCATACTATTTAGGTAAGGGAGGAAGCCGAATCATTCAGTTTTCTCAGCGATCTGGAGCAAACTAATTAAAGAACCTTACAACACATTCCCGGTATCTGCCCATTCAATTCTTGAACACCCACTGACCATTGTTTCACCACTAGTCTCTCTATAAAGTGCACATCTTCGCTCCTGTATGCTGTGAAAGTCTAACCCATAAACCTGTAATTCTCTTAATTTTTACACTTGTTCTTCCAACATGCTCTCGATATTTCGATGCCCTATGCGTTTTTTACCGGCACTTTGATCAGGCGATTGGTGCATCGTCTTTTTCTACGCTAACTATAATTAATTGGAGTGACTGCTTGACTCTGAAGACGCTTCCTAGCTTCTGCCGATTTAAGGTGGGAGCTGTATTCGTTGATGGTATGAGCATTTCCTTACACGAGAAGACTAAATTCTTTTTTTCAAAAGTTACATAAATCGAAGATACTTGATAATGGCCATTTAGGCTAGACACAGTGATTATCGGGTGTGGAAAAATTTCTCGTTCTCCTATCACGTCTGTGTGTGTATATGTTTCATTCAGCTAGAAATCGAAAGAACAGAAAGCGGTACTTTCCATTAAACGAAAAATACCGCTGACCTCCTTGGACTCCTGACTTTACATCTTTCTGGCCTCTGCCAAAAACATCTATAACAATCTTCTGTAAATTATTCTTCTCCTCTGATTCGCTCCTGATGGCTTCTGTTGCTACATACTCCAACTGAAAAGGCCAATCTCTTTTGGCCTCCTATTTTACCTCAACTCAACCCCTCGATGAATTTAGCATTTCTCTTCCTCCTTCCTCTCTCTCTACTCAGGTTTCCTATGCCTTTACCTGTGATTACGAGTTTGATGGGTGCATGGGCTCCTGAAACTGTGAACGTCAGGAAGGCGGTGGCCCAGGATGCATTCCTGCCCTCCCTGAATGAGTGTGCTTCCATGCTGACCCCGACCCTCGTTCAACTAAATCCTCTATGCCTCAATACTAGCACTTCTCCCTCCTTCAGTGTTGGAAGCAATATGTCCAACCTGTTCGGAAAAAAGGGAAGCCGCTCTGACCCTTCTAATTAAATCGTCCTTATAGCTCTAACTTGTATCTTCTAAGATCTTTGAAAACCCTTCTAAATCTCACTTCTTAGACCATCTGGAATCTTCTTCTCTTCTTTCCGATCCAGTACGCGCTTTTCGTGCGCTCGAGGTCTACTGGCAAGATATACTTTCCAATTTAACAGATTTATGGTTTTTCGCCCCTTAGGAACTACGGGAGACTTGCATGGTGGCGTTGACTATATCCAAAGCATTTGACCGGAATGGCACGCGTCACACTGCTCTCCAAGCTTTCCCTCCTTTGGGTTTCCTTCTTCTCTTTGCTTACTTATGCTAGCTTTCTTTCAAAATCGCTCAATATCGGCTGTTGGTGATGGGCCTTCTTCTTCTTCTTCTCATTTCTGTCAAATAGGTGTTCCTCAGATTCTGTAATTATCTCCTACTTTTATTCCTGCTTCTCATTAATGATCTTCTCATCTGCACAACTAACTCTATATGCCGATGACTCGCCCTTCATTCTTCAACTCATTTTCAATTCTGCTCCCTCTTTTACTTCTAGAATTGCTCTCGTCTTTAATCTTTCCGATTCTATTACTCGCTGATCTGATCTGGATAGAAATTTCAGGTGGGGTCGTCTCAACCTTGTGAAATTCAATTCTTAAACCCAACTTCTTTTTGACAAATCTGCCCCTCTCTAGAGACAGCCTAACTTTCTATCTCTTTCGATGGGTTTCTCGTCTAAATGTTCACAATTATAAACATCCTTGGCCTAGACATAAATAAAAAAAATTGTCTTGGAAAAACTGACCTCCTATCTTCCAGTTCTACGGCACTAAGAAACAGGCGAATCTCGTTTAGACTGCGAGACTTTTTTTCCTCTTCTTAGTTAATTCTTCCAGCTATACAAGGGTTCATCCGCCCTTTTATGGAGTACTGCTCTCATAATTGGGGGGTGGGGGCTCTTTTCACCCGGCTTTTGGAGTAGGGTCGAGTCAAAGCAAAAGACTTATAAACTGTCTTGTCCTTTCTAGTTCACTTTGACCTCTATCTTTGCGGCGCGATGTTGGCTGCTTTCGTATCTCTTTTCTGTACGCTTACAGTAGGGCAAGGCTCGAGGAACTTTCCCACTCTCATACCACCACCTTTACAACGCCCTCGTAGCAAAAAGGGTTTTCTTCTTTCTTATGAAGTTTTGTTCATATTGTAAACTCCAGACTAGTTCGCTTGCGGTGCGCTTCCCTTTTTTCCTCTACCTCTGTTCCTGCTGGAATTCTTCTTCCATCTTCTGGTGTCCCTCTCAATTTAATCTCCCTACTTTAAAGCCCCGCTCTGTGCTCATCTGCGTAAATTGCCCGGTAACAACTAAAAAAATAAAATCAAAAAGTTTAATAAGGAATTCATTAAGCTAGCTTGAAACCCCACAAGAATGGCATCTCGACGCGTGAACCACTTCTAGAAGATTGTAAATACGGCAATAACCGAAGAGCTTGCTGCGTGACAAAAAAAAAAAGAGTTTGGAAAGAGACGTGGAAGCCGCCTTATCAGGCATTTCCGGCGAACAGTGACGGATGGTGGCTTTTCGAGCAACATAAACCTACTGAAGATGAAGAGGTGTTGGATGATGTTGACTTTCGATAAGTTCATGGCATTACAATTGCAGCTTGACATCTCATTCACCTTCAAAGGAATCACACCAAGGAACCCCATCGAAAAAACTGAAGAGACAGTCATCAAGATGCAAAGATAATTCAAATTTGCAATCTGTGAAAGAGGAGATGAGGGTCTACGAAAACATGGAGATGCTGCACAGTAGAGAATTCTTTCTGTGGTGGGCATGAAAATGGGCCAAGGTTTCCCATTATTATCAGTGCTTGCAAGCAAATAATTATCACCCCCTTCCTCATCAGTCGAGAGCGAGCGTATTTTTTGTGTATGTGGGAATGTAAACACCCCAAAAAGGAACAGGCACTCGCCAGATACTATAGTGAAAGCTTAATGTTTTTTGCATCACAATTTCGAATAATTTTGAATTTGAGTATGTGAATGTATCTAACTTTATCTTAAAGGAGTATATTATCATTGTCATGTTTGAGAAATAGCGTTTTTTTTTGTCTTTTCAGATAATTAATTGAGGTTTCTTCTTTCATTATTTTTATTCTTTATATTGTTTCTTGTTAAAGAATCTTCTTGTAAATTGTAATCATGTTAAAACATAAAAGCTAGTAGCTAAACTTTGTTAATACTTACTGGAAAATGAAAATGGAATTTTTTTTGAATAAACATAAACATAAAAAAGTTATTAATATTATATTTGCATTTATTATTCCTTAAAGATACTTTTTTAATTTATAAAATAAATATACTTGGGCACAACCAAATATGAAATAAATGACTTAAGTATTGGTTGTACAGGGAATGCAATCCTGAGTTGCCTAGCAGTACACAAATGTTCTGTCTTATTACTGTGTATTTATTATATTAATTAAAGTATCGGTATCGGCATCTTTCCTGGTATCGGTACATCCCTACTAATAACGATGATGAGAACACCAACAAGAAGTGCTTATTTCTAGAAAGAAAAATATTATTAGTAAATAGTTGCGTTCGTGCGCACTTATTAAAATTATGGATTAATAATTTTTCATGATGATATGACTGACGTCATAGTTTAAAAATGTTTGAAACACGCTCTCAATCAATCACAATTTTTGTATTACAAAAGCATTCTCGGAGTCGATGTTCGTGTTAGCTAAGGGTATAGCTTGCTCTCGGGAGTCATAAAACTTTATTGTTGTTTTCAGATTATGAGCTATTATTATTTCTGATTTGACGTCATTGTTTTAATGACGTTATTACCTTTCATAGTCTGGTTCAAAACGTTATAACTTATAATTTTTCAAATTATGTGTTATAATTTGTTCCCAGGGAGCAAACTAATACCTAAACTTATTTAGCTGACTAAAATAGTAACGAGGGTGGATTTTTTTTTTTTTTTTTTTTTTTTTTTTTTTTTTTTTTTTTTTTTTTTTTTTTTAAAGCTTATTTTTTTTCTTTTAAATGACTTACGGTATTTATTAATGTTTGTTGTATTTTGCATTTTATTTTCAGTTAAAATTGAAGCAGAAGATGAAAAACCATTTAAGTGTTCTTACTGTGAGAAAAGTTTCAATCAGAAACGTGATTTAGAAAGACACATTCGAATCCACACGGGTGAAAAACCTTTTAAGTGTGCTTACTGTGATAAAAGTTTTAGTGGTAAAAGTAATTTAAAAGTTCACCTTCGAACCCACACGGGTGAAAAACCATTTAAGTGTTCTTACTGTGAGAAAAGTTTTAATCAGAAAATTAGTTTAAGAACTCACCTTCGAACCCACACTGGTGAAAATCCATTTAAGTGTTCTTACTGTGATAAAAGTTGTTATGATAAAAGTAATTTAGAAAGACACACTCGAATCCACACGGGTGAAAAACCATTTAAGTGTTCTTACTGTGAGAAAAGTTTTAATCATAAAATTAGTTTAAGAGCTCACCTTCAAACCCACACAGGTGAAAAACCATTTAAGTGTTCTTACTGTGATAAAAGTTTTAATCGTAAAAGTAGTTTAGAAAGACACATTCGAACCCACACAGGTGAAAAACCATTTAAGTGCTCTTACTGTGATAAAAGTTTTACAGATAAAAGTAATTTAAAAGTTCACCTTCGAACCCACACAGGTAAAGTTTCAACTTCACAGAAAACATAAAAACATTTGAATCTTTATTAAAGATTAATAGTGTTAAAAATGAACATTGATTGTTACGACAGTCCTGAAATTATTTTAAAAATATGAATTATTATAAGTTTACTGTGTTTAGAATTAAATAGTGTTGCACTGATTCCAAATTTTAGTTCGATACCGATACAAGTACTCACAAATTTTTCACTACTGATACCGAAATATATATATATATATATATATATATTATATATATATATATACAATATTTTATACTATATAGTATATATATATATAGATATAATATATTATATATTATATATATATATAGTATATATATATACTATACTACTATATATATAGATAAAAATATTATATATATATATACATATATATACTATATATATATATAATATAATATATATATATATATATATATATATATATATATATTATATTATATATATATATATATTATATCAGGGCTGCGGAGTCGGAGTCGTGGAGTCGTGCAATTTTCCAGGAGTCGGAGTCGAAAATTCCTGTGTAAGGATCGGAGTCGGAGTCGAAAAATTTATAGAACTATTCTACATTCTCTATTATATTGTGATTCTTATTAGTATTATTATATTATTATTATATATTATTATTATTATTATTATTATATAGCATCAATTTACATTATTATTATTATTAATTAATTAATTAAAAAGGATGTTTAATTTTAGGAAAGGGAAGTTTCATTTTGTTTCTGGCAAATTTTGTAATACGGTATATATATATATATATATATATATATTATATATATATATATATTACATTCTACTAAAACGACCTCGATATCAGAATCAAACGGCCAATATTTTAATTGTGAGTATTTTTTTATAACATGTGGACGTAATTAAATTTATATTAATTATATATAGTGTGAGTCTGGGAGTGGAAAACTAGGGACAGTTTGAAGTTACTCACAATTCTATAGAAAAAAAAATTTCAATTTTGTTATTTCTATAGTAGGAGTGCGTGAAACTTTTTGTGAAGGCCCATAGGATTTTTTTGGGTTGTGAGGGTATGAAATCCATACTTCTTGCCCCCTGGCTCCACTTTACTTAAGGGGTATGGCCCCCTAGGGCCATCATCTTTGCACTGCCAGATAATGCCTGGCTGTTGCGCCGCAACTGGCGATTCATACAGGTTAGGAGTATTGAGAAATAATAGAGAATCTGGCCTGGGGGTCGTCACGATTGAGCAGAGACGCCCAGGTAAACGTCACTAACTGGCATGCGAGATGGCTTATTACGCTTAACGATGTTCATTGAAGCTCGGCGCCTACCACAACGAAAAAATGCATCCACCTCACGACGCGTTGTTAATTATTTAATGAACAGCCTGTGGAGAATTTATACAGAGAACCTGATTCTATGTCGCTCCAACTTTGGTGTCGTATCTTTCCAGAGAACTAAGTATATAGCCATGTAAGAAGCGTACGAGTAGTGCTCAAAAATATTATATTATATGATTAATATTATATTCTCACTTCATATTAATATATAATTCTATCGTTTACTTAGATAGTGAAGATAGAGTTTTTTATAAGCTCGATGTATCTAACTATATAGTAGAAAAGAAAATTTAATTACTAATTAAACAAGCAGCGTCGCTTGATAACGCTCCTCCCTTAACGCAATCAGTAGGGGCTTGCCTTATCGACGCGCGTGCTGACGCACGCGCTAACATGACTTACACATCCGCTCGCTTCAGCGCGTCAGCCGCTAGTAGGTACGGACGTCTTCGCCTAGTAGTATGTAAAAAAGGGCAAAAAAAGTAGAGGCTCAATGATAATCAATGCCTCAGGTGAGCTCACTTTTGCTCGCCTTTCGCTCTGCTTACGTTCGCCGTTGTTTACCGGCTATAAGTAACAAATATTGCACCAAAATAATAAGGTATTATATAACAACTGTTACTATATAGAGAATATTATGGCTCTAAGTGAACAGAGGATGTCATTTCGTTACTGTAATAAATTTATCAACTGTAAATAGATATATGACTACAATTAATTGGGCCGTAATGAGGGCTCACTCCAGTTGGCCTGACTGACTCGGCTTAACTTTCGCAGTGTGTTTTACCGACGGAAAACGGCCCGAAAAGTGATTGTTAATGAAATAATGGTCGTGAAAAGGGGACTAAATACATAATAAGTCAATGATATTAAATTTAAATAGCTATTATACATAAATATTGAGTTAATAGTATGAATGTATTAAATAATAAGACCTTTAAGAAAACCAACTTAAGAACGATTACATAGAAATAATAATATACGAGATGTCCATTTGTAGTTAAATAAATACTGCCCTCTAAATATCCATTCTTATACTGACTTAGATTTACACTCCGTAACTTTTATTTTTTTGTTTGTGATGTTTCTCTCTTGGTCGTGACTAGAAAATGAATATACCTCGCTATAAAGTAACAATAAATATTTATTATGCTATAATACCATATCTCCTCACTATGAAAATAGTTAGACAGTATATATATACGGTAACGTTTAATTTCGTTGCACTACCGAGCAACTCAGTAGAGTAGGTACCTTTTGAATTTATTTTTTATACGTTAATTTTTTTAATATATAAGTTTAGTAGCGATAAATAAACAAGATACGAAACTGATATATAACCTACAAGGAAGGGTACATTACTAAAGTAGTTGTTTTTTTTTAATTATTTCTTGTTTATTAGTTACCTCTAAAAAAAATTTTTTATTAATGATTATAAGTGGAGGAGTGAGAGTCATAATATTAACAAAATGAATAAATTTATATGTTTAATAGTATCATTACGCCACTCTGATATAAATAATAAACTCGCTTTTAATAGGAGTACGAGTAGAAGTAACTATTATAATTTGTTCTCCCCTAGATATCTCGATAGGTAATGATGAGGGGATACTCCCTTTTAACTAAGATATCATTTATACTCTAGATATTTAGTCTAATTAAGAATTGATGTTTCATAGGTATTAGTTTATACCATATAATTGTTTATTTTTTCTATCTTCCTATTTTTTCCTTAATTTACAATTCCAGCCACTTTAATCCTATATGTATTTTGATGACTTGTGCCTGATTAGCAAAAAATCGCCCAAAGACCATTATATAGAAATTTAATTGCCTCGGTATGAGCTCGATCTCTTGATATCTCAGGTATATTAGTTAGTGTCGAGAATTTTAGTTACCCTCTATGATTAATTTATTCTTATAATTGAAAAATAGCAGAACTAATTATATTAAGAGAGAACATTCTACATCTATTAAAACTACATCATACTCATCATAACTCTCTTTCTACCTATCATACTCTTACATACATGCTCTACACCTTCCGTCACGAGAAAAGTAAAACTCCTTAAGATATACGAAAAATTTATATTTGCAACATCTCCGAGAAGTATAAATAAAGTTACGTTTATTTTGTGGCCCCGATCTAAACTGTGAGTTATAATTGCTGGACCTATTTAAATTTCTACTACGGCGATATATATATATATAATATATATATATATTTATATTAAGAATTGAAATTAAAACATTTTACTATGTTGAGATTTTTAATTTTGACATTTGTTGATTATATTTTTAGTGATTTTTACATATACTTTATACCTTAACTTTTCTCGTATTTATTTTTTCCTCAAAATAACGTAGTTAACGTTCTAATTACCGAGTATAACGATCTTCGAGGGGATTGCAATCGATAGTGACGGGTATTTATACTTCTTACGGCGTCTACTATTATTAAAATGACGTTTCTACTGAAATTACCATAATTAAACTATACTCGTACATCAACTCATAGCAATTTTCTCTCATAGTTTAATGAACTTTCTCAGTTAAGAAGTATTAATTTAATTATTATGATAGTGGGGGGGGGCACCCTCCATCTATTCTATAGTTTACCGTTTATAGGTCTGATAAGGTAGTCTAATACACAAAATTTCTCTCACTTAAAAAATATAATATAAATTCAAATTTTCTCCAATAGGTCGACTTTTTACTATGAGACTATTTTGTAAAATAGACCTTTTGAGTATTAATACGGTTACCTATGTAAATACGTCATATGGAATATTTTAGATTAACGTATACTATAATACGATGTTTTAAGCTTAAAAATAATCCACGAGATATATTTGAAGTAAAATAGTATACTGTTTATATTTTGTGCTCCCTAGATCTAACGGAATGGGGACCTTTAAGATATTATCTTCTACGTCGATTTTATAATAAGTAAATATGAATATTATCAAGTAAGGACTTTTTAATTAAATGTTTATTTTATTTATATGACTAATTTATTCCTAATTATATTCATTCAATACCTTTATATCACCCATGTAACTTATCGTTTTATTATTATCCTCCTAATGATAATGTTACGTAATAAGTGGACGTTTCCGTACTTACCTGAGGACGGTATCCTCTAGAGGTTCATATCGATATAGCCGGGTTTACTCTATCTGAGCCTAGTCACTATAAAATTGACGTTTACTCCGATTACCATTAAAATACAATTATATATATACCTCATATAGTACCAATATCCTCCAAAATTAGGCAATATATATATAATTATATATATGTAGTATATATATATAGGTTTCATTAATATTGCCGGAAAAAATTCAGCATGAAATTCCTTGCTTAAATATAAGATAATATGTGTCAATAAAGTCATTTCACCCGAGAACACCGCCTCGTTTCCAACGATTACAAAGGTATGAAACCTATCTTAAACTTAAATACAAATAAACAGTAAACTAATTTGGAAAGGTAATTAACAAATTCATTCATTTATTAATTATAAGAATACTACGTAATTAGTGCACAGAAGAAAATATTCAACAGAAATAGTACGAAGCAATGGTGCCACTACAGTGATGAACAAAATGTTGAAAATGAGGCACCCAGCGTCTATATACGAAGGCCGAGTTATTCTGCAAAGCGCAATTGATTGGCGGACACGTTCAAAATATACCGTTGTGTGTGCGAATTGTAAATATAGCCCAATGATTGCGATTATGCGGAGCCCCTTAATTGCTTCGGACTTTCAATAACTGTTGCCTGATATTAAACCAAATGTTTCAGTGACCCTCACAAGAAGAAATAATCCATGATGGCATTTTAGGTTCTGGTTAGACTGCGGATGGCCAAGTTTTCTGTACCTCCTCGACCCTATCCGAACTCTGCTGGTAGGTGACATATTCATTTGAGTGGCGTCATAATAAGTTACGAGTCAACTATAATATTGATATAATAGCTTGGAGCGCCGCTACAGTCTGCAGAGTTGAACAAACATCAGTGTTTCTCAATAGGCTCTATCTCATAAATATATTACTCGGTTGTAAAAAAAAATTCTACACTCTTTACCATTCTGTTTGAGAGGCTATGCAATACAACACTCAAGAAATGACAACGGTATACCTTGGACTGAGGTTATGGCATATCTTGATGATATAATCATCAGGTCCCAGAATTTTGAGAAACATATTCAAACCTAATATATGTTACGTGGCCCCAACAATTCCGACCCTAATCCGACAATTCTGATATGTAAAGCATAAGATGATATAAATGATTGTTCTCAAACTCGTGAGCATGTCATCATTAATATTTAGTGGGCCTTTATTGCGTAGAGAATCTCCATCATCTACTGAGCGACCCGACTGATCTCGATAGATTGTATGTGTAAAGTCAATATGAAGATCGGCTTCGGCTGCCTATAGATTTTTTTTTATATTATTTTGCTCCTACTTATCGTAGTTTCGTCGAACAGAAAAGATTAATATAGACTCAGCCCAAAATGGGTAGAGTAATATGAGCTGACTCCATTTTACTCTATTGCATCCAAAATCAGGAACAAATCATTATACTTATTGTGACAAGTAGAAAAAATGCGGTTTGTCACCGAAGTATCCATAGTCCACGCTTGTTTCCTAGAGCGATGTATGCAGTGAAAGATGTGAGCAGAGTTACTTTCTAAATATTATTCCAAACATAGAACAGTAGTTTCCCCTTATAACCTGTAACAAAAACTTGCGTACGTGTTTGCAAGCATCATATCTGGATACTTGTATTTTTGTCATGCCGTTGTTTTTTCCATTAATAATCTGTTTTCGTCAGTTCTTGTAGCCCTACCCAAACAGAATTTACTTTCTCGTGAGAACTTGCGAGGTTTGATACTGCTGCGAGGTCTCCCGTTCCTATTTAAAGTAAGTTTTTTAAAACTCCGCTTCTCTAAAACGTTGGATGGAGACGTGCAAACAAGTATGATGCGGGGATAACACGATAGGGTACATTTCTTCATAGAAACGCATGGCTGTTAATGAATTACCGTTCGTGCGACAGTAAACAAGATGCATATCGCACATTTCACTATTGTAGTGTAAATTCATTTTGAAAATATGAGCAACCCTTTAACACAGAACTTGACGCGACACTGACTAGTATATGTATAAATGAAGCGAGATACGGAACTAGTAATTAACAGGTTCGTAACCTTTCCTACGGTGTATTTGTGCTTTATTGATTAAAGGTAAGTGTTGGTACGGAACGGGCACATGGGCAATTATGTCAGATATGTCCACATAAGTTTCATCACCTTTATCTTGGAAACGAGCGTTTTCGGTGAAATCTTTATTGACACATATTATCATCATTTTATTGGTAAGATATCATGACTGAATTTTTTTCGCAATATTAAAGATACACCCTATATAGTATAGTAGTATATATATTAGTCTATATATATTATATATATATACTAACTATATATGATAATGAGGAGAAAATAGTATATATTAACGTACTTACGGATATTAGGTGTATACTTTATATATAGATATATATATAGATATATATATATATAGGTACTTATAATATAGTATAAGACTTATAAGAATTAAAAATAAAATAATATTATAATAACATAAATATATTTTAAATAACTAGTACATATTCTACGTCTAGTGAGAAAATAGTTATATACAACTCGTGAGTCATGTACAAGGAACTCGATAATCAGAATTTATTTATTGTACTCATAAATATAATATTACTACCCAGAGAAGTTGAAAAGTTACGTTATTTTGTGCCCGATCGAAGCGTAAGTAGGGACCTTTAAGATTTCTTTTACGTCGTCCATATTTATATTAAGATTTTGAATAGTAAGCTAAAAATATAGGGACATTATTTTCACACCTATTTCAGTAACTATATATATGTTTATTTTTTCTATTAGTGTCTATTTATATAATTTTATCTAATTTTTAATTTATATACTTATATATATATATATCCTTTATTACTCACTAGATGTCAATCTTTTTCGTATTTTCTTTTTCTACATTCTAAAAATATACATAGATTAGATTGACGTGATTGTACGTATATATATTACGTTGAACGATTCACTATCTCGAGTAGGGACTCAATCTGAAAGGCCGGGTTTTTAACTTCTAACTCATGGCAGTCAGCAGGTCTCATATAAATAGGTTATGGGTCGAGGGTTTCTCCACGCCTCCTCACACCATTAAGATCTCTGTAGCGCCGATCAAAATTTTTCGATGATCACTGAGTCAAACCGTCTAAATAATTCTATCGGAATAATGGCTGAAATACATTATTCAGATATTAAATAGCGATTATTAAATAATATTAAATTAATTATAATAATTAATATAATAAATATGGAATAATACCATTAATTCCTCAAGAGTTACGTGTTATCAATTGAAAGTATGGAAGGACATAAATAGTTTCTCTCAAATATAATTGCACTGAGAAACAAAATAATTTCAATTTTTTCCGAGGTCGACTTTTTTCGACAAGGACGAGCGCATTATTAAGACATATAGACTCGGCTATGAAGTACCTATACCAATTCCTGGATAGAAAACGTCCAACTCTATTAGACAGCTATACGGCAAATACACGAATGTTCTGCCGTCAATCTTAAACCAGCCGACGAGGTCATTTCATTCTTCGAAAGCTTTTACGAACACCCGTCACATACTAAACCTATCGCACCACGGCAACGATCGTTTCCCAGTAACACCCAAAAAACACATGTAAAATGCGGAAGCACCAAACCGTTCGCTGCAATATTCTTTTTATTTTTTTTTTATTTCAGTTTCACCTTAAAAAATATTTATATAGAATCAATTAAATTTACAGGGAGAACTAAGCTTAAACAAAAACATAGTTAATATAAATAAATATAGTATAGATCAGTGGTCTCAAACTTTATTCGCATCGCGGCACCCATTGACTAATCAAGTTCTGCCGAAGAAGTAACCCGATGTTAGATTCTTAGAAGAAAGTCTTCCATATTATAAATAGTGTCTATTCATTAATTAATAAATTTGCAATAATTTTTGCCATTTTGAAGTCCATAAAGCTCATTCCAGGATTTGCCTCTGATATATAAAATATTAGAAGGATAACATAAATAAAATTTTTAAACAAAGTTGGAAATTCAAAATCGATTAAAAGCCTTTTAAATGCAAAACTGAAATACATCATGAAAATGTTCAAAAAACTTCAGCGTCACCCCTGGGAGAGAAGCTGCGCACACCCAATGTGACGCGTCAGCACAGTTTGAGACAATGATCTTACTATATTTATTTATATCATATTTATTTTTTATAGTTTGTCGCCCTTAAATTCATTTTGTACATAAATAATTTTTAGTGGAAACCTAAATTAAAAATAAAAAAAAACTATTGTCACGACGCCCATTACCTCGGAAACGTCGTCGTCATATAAGTGACGTTTCGTAAAAGCCCAAAAATAAATGATCTACGCGTTTAGAATCCATTTTTTACGCTTAGAACATCGTTAGGCGTTAAAATTGTTCCAATAGTGACGTTCAAGGAACGTTTATACCTTAAAAGGTCTAGTCAAAATCGCTTTCCAGAAAAGTCGACCTCTGAAAAAATTGAAATTTTTTTTTTTCGAAATTTGACGTTAGATCTCCTCGACTTATTAACGGGTACTGAATAATGGGTCACTATAATAATGAATTATTACGCTGTTAACGAAAGTTCGTCCCAGAGAATATTGCCGTTTGATCCGAGTCGTTTTTATGGTAATCGAAAAACGTCATTATATTATTAGTGACGCTGTAGAGTAAACCCGGCCTGATTGATCCCCTCCTAGGATCGTCTCGGTAATTTACGAAAACGTCGACTATCTTCATTTGAGTGTAACAAAAACGAAAATTCCGGATAAAGGAGATCGAATATTCAGGAAAAATTACAGAACATAGAAAATAAACAAAGTTACGAAACGGCAATTACCTTGAAATATCAATCTTAATATAAATATTCACGTAAAAAAATACTTAAAGGTCCCCACTACGCTTAGATCGGGGCACAAAATAACGCAACTTTTTTACTTCTCTGGAGATGTTGCAAAATAAATTTTTCGTTCCCTAAGCGAATTTTTTTTTCCAAGGAGTGACTTTAAATATATTAATATTTTTTTTAAATCTTATTTACTTTTAAATTCAATTTTTCTATGAAAAATAATTTTTTAGAGCTTAACTAAAAAAAAATAATTAATATAAAACAACGCATGACGCCCATTTCCTGTAGGCTTTGAGCGATTATTCGCTACATTTATTTATATAAATATGTTTTTATGTTTAGTCTCCCTTAAATTCAATGTTTCTACTCGATAAATAATTTAAATGAATCCTGTTCATTAAAAAGAATATAATAAAACTCATTGCGACGACGCCCCATTTACCCGGAACGTCAGTCGCCCTATAGTGATCTGTTTTCGTAAAAACCAAAAAAATGAAATGACTCTACGACGTGTAGAATCCAATTTTTTAAGCTTGAGGAAATGTTCTAAAGCGTCTGATAATAGTTCCTCAATAAAGGCGTTCATAAAACTGATTTATAACTCAAAAGGCTATTTCACAAATCTCGCTCTCTACGGGAAAAAGGCGACCTGGAAAATTTTGATTTTTTTTTATTCGATTTTGAATTACGACCTCGATTATTTACTTTTAATATGAAATGAAAAATCACTATAAATATTAATAATAATGATTTAGACCCTATTTTAATAATGGAGACTTTCTTCTTAAATCTAAATAGAGGTGATTCGCAATTACTTTGATATTTAGCTCTATAAAGGTGCGCGCGAAATCGAAAAGTTTGTTGAGAACCACTGCATCGTATACTATATTATATTTATAATTAATATTTTTTTTTATAGTTTAGTCTCCCTTAATTCAATTTTCTACGATAAAATATTTTTTAGAGGAAACTACAAAGTTAAATAAAAAAAAAAATATTGCACGACGCCCATTTACCCGTCGATACATTATAAAAAAACTTAACCCTTTTTACTGTCCTCTGAAGATACGTTTTGGTGCGTGAGTCGGATTTCAAATTATAATATATTGCGGTTTCCATTAAAGCGGAGTTTGTTCTCTTTTACCTCCAATAACATGTAAAATAAAAAAATATACACCTTTACCGAAGGGACTACTCAGAAACGACTGGTGAAGTGCAAGTTTTAGGCCATTCCAGTGATGTATCCTAGCTCCCTAAAGTTTGTGGGCGTACCCAATAAGGAATACATGATGTATGTATAAGATTTATTACTTACTTTGAAAAAAAGTGTATGTTAGGAGAAGGGCTGTATTCTCGTTTCGCTAGGAGGATGAGTGATACAGTTTCATTCCTTCTTCAACTAAATCATTTTTCTCCTCTATTCATTCCTTCTAAACTAAAATCTTTCTTTCCTCAGTAATCCATCGGTTCCTGGTTCCATAGTAGCTATATTCTTATGGCCATTCAGGCTAGACGACAGTTCCATTATCGTATAATGAGTGTGGAATAAAATAGAATTCTCGTTCTCCTATCACTCATACTGCATAAACTTTTCGATTCACATCTAGAAATTCTAGTTTAGCAGGGATATCTCTTCGACCAGCTAATAAGCTGTAGCTATTTCATCAAAAGGAAAGTGCGCTAACCTACTTTGTTCTCTCCTACTAACAAATCTTTATAATCCCTATCTATCTTAGTAAACTTCTGTAAATCTTAGCCTTCCTCTTACTTTATCGAATCTTATGAATCATATTTAGTGCTGAATGTTTCATCACCAAATGAAATATGAGCGTACTATATCTCTTCGGTCGCCCCTCGTCTCAACTATATTATCCTATGTATACTCAATACTGAGCACTTTCTCACTTACTTCTATCAGTGTTAGAATAAGTCTTTTCCTCACTTTATGGTTCCAAATCATATATATTCTTCCCGTAGAAAAGGAAGCCGCTTACTGATCCTTCCTTACTATCGCCCTGTAGCTCTCAGTTGTATTAAAATAATTTTATACTAATATATATCTGAATAGATATCTTTGAATACTACTACTCAAAATATACTCACTATTATTAAGATCTACTTTGAAAAACTACTATTCCGATCGCCAGTAAGGGCTTTCGGCGTTCAAATAAAAAGGGAGGGATATATATGTAATTCTCCTGACATCTATTTACCAGATTTATGGTTTTTCGCTCTATATAAGGTAATAAACTATGGAGCATCATTTGACTCGTGGTAGTGGCGTCTTAATCATATATCCCAAAGTCAATTGTACCGTAGTATTATTATAGCATCGCGTCACTGGCTCTCCAAGCTCCCCTCATCTTTGAGTTCCTTCCTTCTCTTTGTCTATTACTTTATTATCAGCTTTCTTTCAAATATCGCGTCATAATTCAGGTC
>JABUQX010048993.1:52500-55250 GCA_015478945.1 Trachelipus rathkii | reverse complement strand
CCACGCTCACGAAGTTACCACTGCTCACTAAAGTCACGTGTCATGTTATTGTCATTAAAGATTACTTTTGCTACCAATTGTGTCAAATAAAGAATATAATAATAATAAAGTCATTGCTAAATAAAAGTTTTCTTATCCTGTCACCTGAAGATTGTCTTGTCAAAGTTTAAAATCTTACATTGGTGGCATAGCGTTGAGACAATAGCACAGTAGACAATTGCACAGTAGACAATTGCACAGTATTAGCTTTGCTAGACAGGTGACAGGCAGTTAATAATAAATGTCAATAGTAAAATAAAAGTTAATAATAAATTTCAATAGTAAATTGTATTAAAGATAAATGTAATTAAAAATGTCAATAAATCGAAGACTAATAAAGAAATTGCAAAGGAAATTATTGCTAATGATAGTCATTAAAATCATAACAACACTTCAATCAAATAATGATAATGATCTTGTTAATAATCTTAATGAAAGTGATATCCTTTTTAAAGCATTAGTTCATAACTATTTGAGAAAATTAAAAATCGTCCATGCGCATAAAAGAAATACGATAACTGTTTTTCTAAATGAGACTGAGCCTTTTCAAGGAAAGAAAAGAAAAAGAAAGAAAAAGAAGTTTGTCCAAATAAACGATAGTTATAGTAGTCATACTAAAAATGATAATATTGAGAATAATGACTTTAATGATATTAATGATACAAAGGATAATGGTAATATAGACAATACTAATAATGATGGTTATAATATTAAATGGTATAGAGCTGATAATTATATTTTCTATAGTGATGATGAGAATAATAACGATAATAATATTAATGATAACCATATTATTCATAACGATTATAGACATAATGGTAATGGTAATGGTAAAGATGATAGTTGCAAGATTAATACAAATATTTGTGACGACGTTGATGATATTTATGATGATAATACTTATGGTAGCGTTAACGTTAATAATAAAAAAGAAATTGGTAATAGTAAAAATAATTCAGCAGACAGTTTTTCCTTCTTAAATCTTTACTTGGAACATTTAAAGTTGTTTAATAGTGATAACGATAATAACAGTAATGATAATATTCCCAATAACAATAATGATGATATAGAGAATAAAGCTATTAATGATATTGGTTAATAAGAAGATATCGAAAAATATTGGCAATGCTAAAAAAGATTATAATATTGAATGGTATAATAAAAATAAAGATAATAATTATGCTTGCGATAGTGATAATGATAATAATAACGATATTGACGATAACTGTATTGTTTATAATGATTATAGTACTGATAGTAATAAAGACATTGGCAAAGATGATAATGAAAGTTGTAAAATTAACAATACAAGTAAACGTGACGACATAGATGTTCATAAAAATGATGACAATAGTATTATTTATAGTAATAATGGCAGCCTTAATGTTAATAATAAAAATGAAATCTGTAGCGGTAAAGGTAATTCAGTAGATAGCTTTTCCTTCTTAAATCTTTATTTAGAACATTTAAAATTATTTAATAATAATAATAATATTAATAGTAATAATGATAAAAGAGATAATAATGGAAATAGTGATGGTAATGATAATAATAATAATAATGGTAACGATAATGGTAATGATAATGATAATAGTAACAATGATAATAATAATAACGGTGATGATAGTATTACTTATAACAATAACAACGATAGTGTTAATAAGAACGGTAAAAATAATATAAATCCTGTAAATAGTTTTTCCTTTTTGAATCTTTATCTGGAGCATCAAATATTGTTTAATAGTAATAATAAAAGTGACAATGATACTAATTATAGCAGTAATAATAGTTTTGATATTAAAAATGATGAGGAGAAAGGTAGCGATGATATTAGTAACGACGGCAATATTTAATCTATAAATATCCTTTAATTCTTAATCAGGAACATTTAACGTATCTTTCCCTTTAATTTTCTGTATAGTATTGTTCATACCCTTAAGAAGCTAATGTTGTAATGTAAAGTAATTTTTATAAGATGATTAAGGTTTTTGTAATATAATACATTCCGAGAAATTTTTAAGAGTATGCAAACTGTTGTTTAATTCATTAATGAGGATTAGTTGCTGTAGCAGTCTTTAAATATTTAAAAACTTATGAATTATGCCCTTACTTGTTTAGTTATTTATGATGATAATTCTTAATGATTTTGTGAATTAAGTATTTAACTTATTGTTTGCATAAAGAAAGGTTAAAGAAAGATATGAGGAAGGGATAAAGAAATCATTGAAAGGTTAATTGCAGAAAATGTTGATTATTCTTTTTGATTTGAATTTTGAGATATTAGTTGATACTTAAGAACATAAAGTAATGTAGAGTCTTAGAGTTAAGTTTTGAAGTTATTAAAGAATTTTGTGATTATTGATTTGATGAAGATATTGATGTTTTGAAAAATGATTTTAGTAATGATGATATTGTTTTAAAGATGATTAATTGATTTAGTTTTCTGTTGCAACAGAGGGTATTATTTATATAGCTATAGGCTATGGCAGAAGAGAGTCTAACCCACTTCTCTTATTTAGTTTTGCCTTGCGGTTGACATGGTCTTGTCAAACCTATTTGCCGGTTTAGTCCAAAATAGTTAGATTTCCTAGGAAACGCTATTGCAAATCCGCTGAAATAGAACTAGGATGGTGAGTGAAGCGCTTAACTCACGCATGCTACTTCGGGGCAAGTTGACTTTTTTTTTGGTAATTATTTTATGCTGTTGATAA
>JABUQX010048993.1:45000-47500 GCA_015478945.1 Trachelipus rathkii | reverse complement strand
TTTTAGAGGCTGCCGTTTCTTCTTGGTTTCACATTTTAGAAGCCCAATTTTTCCTTGCTAGAATTACTTCGGAACAAACTCGTTTTTATCACACTCTTTCTAACCTTCCTGCAGAAGTTGTTTCTCCCATTTCTCCTTCTGAACTCGAGAGTAAAAATTATTTTTCCCTTAAGGAATCTATCATTTCCCTATTCGAAAAGAGCAAAACAGAAATGTTTCAGGAGCTACTGTCCAAACAACCTTTTTTTTTACTGGTAGACCATCTGCGTATCTTCGCGACATTTTAAATTTAGCATCTAAATTAAATGTCGGTGAAGATATCGTTCGCCTTCGTTTTGTTGACGCTCTTCCTTTCTCTATTCGTCCTGTTATTGCCGCCCAAACTTCTCTCTCATTGGAACAATTAGGCGCATTAGCCAACGATCTTTTGACACTTGCCAGTCCTTCGTCTCAAACTGCAGCAAGCTGCGCTCCTTCAATTACAAATCCTGTTAACAATTTTTATAAGGCTACTACTTCAAAATCTTCTATTCATTTTTGGCTTAAACCGTTTCATAACGATCAGAGACCTAAAGTTTGTCGATCACACTTATATTTTGGTACACAAGCTAGGAATTGCAAGCCTTGGTGTCAATGGCCAAACAAACAAGGCTTACAAATGTATCCCTCTTCTAGACCTTCTTCACCTGCATCTTCTCGTCCCTCATCACCTGTTCCTACTTCAAAAAACGAATAGAGCGAGATCCAATAAGCGCCATCTTGGGCTCGCATTTCAAAACTGCTGTTAGTATTTTTGGAAAAACCATAGACTTTTTAGTCGACACTGGCGCAAGTATAACAGCCCTTCCTATATCGATGGCAACACGTAATTTTTCTCTTTCTCCTACCGCAGTTTCATGTACTGCAGCAAATAATACTCCTATTAAGTGTCATGGTGAACTTACAGCATTTTTTACGTTACCATCCCTTCGCCGTGAATTTCAATGGACATTTCTAGTTGCAGACATAGCAACCCCCCTTCTCGGCATGGATTTCTTCCATCATTTTAAATTAATTTTGGATTGTGGTCAAAAACTTATTTTGGATTCCACTACGAACCTACAGGCTCCTATTCGAATTCTAAATGGTTCTGTGCCATCTCCCATTTTTAATACATTTCCTTCTCATCCAGTAGTAACTCAACTTTTGGAGGATTTCCCATCTCTAACGTCACCTATTAATCCCTTACAAAATTCTGAGTATAAATCTAAAAATTTTCACCGTATAGAGACAAGTGACGCTCCCCCTGTTTATGCTAAATTTCGTCGTCTAACAGAGGATAAATTAGCAGTTGCAAAAACTGAGTTTAATACTCTCTTAAAAGCTGGTATTATTCGTCCTTCTAAATCCCCTTGGTCATCACCTCTTCACCTCGTTCCTAAGAAAGCTCCAGGTGAATGGCGTCCATGTGGTGATTTTAGAACTTTAAATTCTGTGACAAAACCAGATCGTTATCCTCTTCCATATATTAACAGTTTGTCTCATAAACTTCACGGTACGCATGTATACAGTAAAGTAGATCTTCTCAGGGCATATCATCAGATCCCTATTCATCCAGAAGATATAGAAAAGACTGCCATTACGACCCCTTTTGGTCTTTTTGAGTTTGTTTCTATGCCTTTTGGTCTTCGTAATGCTGGAGCTACTTTCCAACGCTATATGGATTCAATATTTCGAGATATTCCTTTTGTTTTTGTATATCTGGATGACTTATTAATTTTCTCAGAGAATCAAGAACAACACAAAGAACATTTGCGTCAAATATTTCAAATTTTACATGATAACAACCTTCGTATTTCTGTTCCAAAGTGTTTATTTATGCAATCATCTCTAGACTTTTTAGGTTATCATATTTCTTCCCATGGCCTTAGTACACCTGATTCTAAGAAGTCTGAAATTTCCGCATATCCTATGCCAACTGACTATTCTAGTCTTCGTCGTTTCCTTGGTATGGTGGGATATTACCGTCGTTTGATTCCTAATTTTGCTAATTTAGTTTTTCCACTTTCGGAATTGGTCAAACTTTGTCCTAACAAATCTAGTTCTCTTTCTTGGTCTCCGGAAGCCTCTAAAGCATTTCAGGAAATTAAAACTGCCATAGCTAACGCAGCAGCTCTCCAATTCTCTCATCCAGATGTCACTCATCTCCAACTGGTCACTGACGCTTCCCAAGTTGCCATCGGAGCTGCACTGCATCAGATGATTGATGGCGAACCAATACCAATTGATTTTTACAGCAAGAAATTGACTACCCAACAAAGAAAATATTCAGCTTTCGACAGAGAACTCTTAGCAGCATATTTTGCTGTTCTTCATTTTAAACACTTTTTAGAAGGTAGAGATGTCGTCTTGTGTACAGATCATAAACCCCTTGTCTCTGCTTTTTATAGCAGAAATCCAGCAAAGAGCGATCGCCAGCAAAGACATCTTTCTATCATTTTGGAATACGTCTCTTCAGCCT